>PITA01012508.1:0-61674 GCA_004023965.1 Spilogale gracilis
TGGTGGGAATGTAAGCTGGTGCAGCCACCCGGAAAACAGTATGGAGATTCCTCAAAAAGTTGAAAATAGAGCTACCCTACAACCCAGTAATTGCACCACAGGGTATTTACCCTAAAGATACAAATGTAGTGATCCAAAGGGACACATGCACCCCAATGCTTAAGCAGCGATGTCCACAACAGCCAAACTATGGAAAGAAAAGAACCTAGATGTCCATCAACAGATGAATGGATGAAAAGATGTAATAAACACACACACACACACACACACATACACATGCACACACAGGAATAGTATATAGTCATCAAAAGGAATGAAATCCTGCCATTTGCAACAACGTGGATGGAACTGGACGGGATTACGCAGAGCAAAATAAGTCAATTAGAGAAAGACAATTATCATATGATCTCCCTGATATGAGGAATTTGAGAGGGAGGGTGGGGGTTTGTGGGTGGAAGAAAAATGAAACAAGATGGGACTGGGGAGGGAGAAAAACCCCATAGGAGACTTTTAATCTCAGGAAACATACTGAGGGTTGCTGGTGGGTGGTGGGTAGGGACAGGGTGGCTGGGTTTGGGAAAAATAAAAATAATTAAAAAGAAAAAAAAAGAAAATCATAAGGAAGAGAAAACACATTTACAGCACTGCACTCTATTTATCAAAAAGATTGGGCACCTGGGTAGCTCAGTTGGTTAGGCGACGCCTTCTGCTCAGGTCATGATCCCAGAGACCCGTGACTGAGTCCCACATTGGGCTCCCTGTTTAGCAGGAAGCCTGCTTCTCCCTCTCTCACTCCCCCTGCTTGTGTTCCCTCTCTGGCTGTGTTTCTCCCTGTCAAATAAATAAAATCTTAAAAAAAAAAAAAAAGAAAAGAAAGAAAGTAAAAGAAAAAGAAGAAGAAAAAGAAAAAGAAAAAGAAAAAAAAAAACTTTGCATAAAAGTGGACCTGTGCAGTTCAAACCTGTGTTGTTTGAGGTCAACAGTATTTTATCATTTTGGAATTTACTCCTTTTTTAAACAAACATGAACAAATAGATTCAGAAGCTATTTATTAATTTTTCCTGAGGCCTTTACTATTCTGAATTTGTCTAAATTTCTTAAATGGAAGACTTCAAACTAATAAAAATTCAATCAAAGTATAAAACACTGCCAAATGAAAGTAAACACTAAATGTCTTAACGAGCATCTAAGTAAGGCCTCAGAAAGCTAAATTTAAATGCTGAAATGGGTCATTTGGAAGAAGCCTCAAAATAATATCAAATCTTAAGGCAAAAATGTCATTAACTCAAATATAAAATACTAAAAGTGGGAGTTTTAAATATATCTCCCCGAAGGACAGAATAGATACCTTATTCAAAGTGTTACTCTCTATCTTCTCCTACCCACTTAATAGAGTAAAATTGTACAAAATACTAATTTTGGGGTGGTCCATACCACATCTTTTTTCCGAACCATACCTGTGAAAAGGCTCATTTTATTTATCAAACTGTCTTTTCTTTCTGCCACCACCCTGAATTGGCTTCCTGAAGGCCCAGGAATCAAGTAGTGCCAAAGCAAATACAGTTGAAACGATGGCCCATTGAAACTTCTGATTCATTTGCTCACATTAAGAGAATAGTCCCTTGAGGCACTTGACTAACCTGGATTGTCCTTAAGCCTTTTTTTTCTTGCTCAGTTTGCTCTGCCTGCCCTACTGGGGGGCCCACACCACCTGCTCTCCAAGCTTCCACCTGATGAGCCATCATAACCCCTCCGCTTCTTGCTGGCAAAGAATCACTGAGACACATCAAGGTTAAAAACCCATATAGGTGGGGTACCTCGGTGGCTCAGTCGGTTAAGCATTTGCCTTTGGCTCAGGTCATGATCTCAGAGTCCTGGGATCAAGTTCTGCGTCAGGCTCCCTGATCAGCAGGGAATCTGCTTCTCCCTCTCCCTTTGCCTCTCCCCCCACTGGTGTCTCTGTCTTGTGGTCCCTCTCTCTCTGGAATAAATAAAGTCTTAAAAAAAAAAAAGAAAAGAAAGGAAAAAGAAAAAAGAAAAAAAACCCATACAGAAATGATAAAAAACTCCAGTATTCATGAGGTTAAAATGACTCATTTCCAAATATGGTAAGTTAGGCCCACCAATGTGTGCATTAAGTTTTACATTCGTGCTTGAGAGAGTCAAGTTTTAGTTGTAATTAGGGTCAGTGAAATATCATCCTAGACACTAAGGTCATAAAAGGAGGCCTCTGGCCATCTATGGCAAATCTCTCAGCCTCAAGCCCCTACAAGGACAAAGCAGGTAAACATGTATAAGAAAGCCAGCTAGGCCATTAAAGGCATTCACATTTCAATTTTTTTTAAAACACTACCCTGGTGGCCTTGTGTGACTCTTGCTCTAAGGGGATGCATACAGCTGAGATTAGAGAAAGGACATTTAATGAAAGTGCAATATTCCCCAGCAGGAAAAAAAAAAATGTGAACACCAAACCTATAGGTAGGAGACAGGTAAGTCTGATGGTTTGTCTGGTAAGTCTGCAATAAAAAAATAAAAATAAATTAAAAAAAAAAGACATACACCCAAGAAAGAGTGAGCTAAATCTTGATAGACCAACTAAAGATTGATAAAGGCAAACAGGAGAAATGTGAGGCAAAAAGTCCATTAGGTAATTCCGAGTGGGAAAAATTTTCAAACTCTGGATGCCAGGGAAGATGTTGTCATCATGGCCTTTGCTGGAGCAAAGAAAGGGTATATCCAAGGTTCTGGGCTCATAAAGTCCTGAGGCTAGAAAAGACCAAGGGTTTTTTATTCTGAGTTGTTTATCCATCTGCTATTTAATAGGGAACATGGTAAAATGACATACACTGCTGCCTTGTAATACCAACCACTTCATCTTCCTAAGGCTTCGGTTACCTCACCTGTTAAGGGAAGGAGGAGAACCAGGTGATTTCTGAGTTCCTGCCCAGCTTTTAAAAAAAGATCATGTCTGTGAAAAATGCTTGTAGGCTTATGCGTTCAGTAACTCACTCCTTTCTAATATGCCACTTTCCCTTTCCCTTTGTGTATTCTGAAACAACTATTACAGCTACACTAGCACTGTAAATTGCACAATTATCGGTTTGAAGTTACAGTATTTCTTATTATCTCTGTGATGATGGGGATCATGGCACCTACGGAGATAATAGAAATAGAAGCACAAAATGAAGATCGATCTGTAATATATTCCTCATAGCAAAGAAAAGACACTGTATAAAACTGTTTCTGCCCTTTTCCTCCCACACTGCTAAACTGATTTAAGTAAGAAGGCCAGATCAAAAACAGCTTACACAGGAGAAAGCTCAGGCTGGAAATGTATTTGTACCACTATGGTATGTGGTCTAGAGGGAAGCACAGTGGGCTAGATTTAGATTCCAGACTGAACCCTTCAGCTCACCATGGAACTCTGGGCAAGATATCTAGCTTTTCCTAAATCTGTTTTCTGTTTACAAAACAGTAATAATTCTACATGTTTCTTCTACCTCAGAAACATGATAGGTACAGAAATAAGTGTGTAAAAAATTTGAGTTCTAGGGAGGAAAGGTATTATAGATAGTAATGGACGATGTTAGTGACAGAAAGCACTGATTTAACACTTTTTTAAAACTCACTACCATAATTAGATCAAAGCAAGTGGGGACAGAGAATCACTCAACCAGAGTTAAAAACTGGGTCAAGGAGAAGTAATTAAGCCCATGACAGTGCAGCACAGACACACGAAGCATAAGTCTCCCCAGTGGACAGACTAGGCTCGAGAGGCATAATAGGCCTGGCTTATAGACTCCTGGTTTGTTAACAAATATATTTTCCATCTACCTGCATTTTTTCATCTCTCCCTCCTTCCCTTCTCTTCCTCCTTTCCTGTGCCCCTTCCTTCCACACATTGAAAAATTTTGCACCGAGAGCTTATATGGACATGACTCTCTAGCTTCTTCTAAACTTAGTTATTTAAACAAATGACTAAAATTGCGTAATCAATAAATGTGACTAAGGGAGCATACGTTCTCTCCAGGTGTTCGGGCAGGGAGGTTTGGGCAGGGAGGGGAGAACAAAAGGCAGGGCTGCTCAGGCCTGCACCAACAGGTAGGTATGCCAGCCAGTGAGAGGGCCGATCCCAACTCTTTCTTAAGTTTTCTCTTTTATATATTTGTCCTTCTCCCTCAAGCTTCCTTTGTTTCTTCTACTGGCAAGGAAGGAGGGACAGCCAAGTAGTAAGTGCTGATCATAGTAAATATTTTTCATTTACTATCTCATTAAACCTAAATATTTATTTCTTACAAAAATATTCCTGTAATAGGGGCAGAAGACAGATGAGTAGAGGCCAAAGGACCAGTTAGGAGGATGTTAACAAGGGAAAGATGAAGAGGGCCTAAATTAAGACAAACTATATTAGAACTGCTTCTATCTGGAAAGATATTTCTATTTTGAAATGGCATATTAGAAATATTTTTTTGGAATAAAAGTTAGGTTCTATCCAGGTGTAAATAAGGTAAAAAAAGATTTCAAATCATGGAATACAGCAACTCATGATGCCAAACCACCTGTGTCCCCACTCCCAAATTATAGACTGAATTATATGTGTATCTATAACAACGGTAAGAATTACATCTTTACTTTTTGAGTTTGTCTCTATCCCAAGCATTGTGCTAGGCGCTTTACAAACATCTAAGGCCCCAGTGACATGGAAGGCATCATTGTATCTACTTGCAAAAGGAAGAAAACTAAAACTCTGGAAAGCTAATTAATATATCCAAGGTCACATAAGCCATAAGGGATTAAGACAGGACCCAAACACTGGTCTGTCTGCCTCCAGAGTCTGTCCTTTTAGATTATGCTATGCTGTCTCCACGTTTATCTTTTTAAGTTTTTGCTTGCATTCCTTTTTACTTTGAGGAATGCTGATTGAGGGGAAAAGGAAGCAAGAGGAAGAGCATCAGCATGGTGGGAAGGGACACACAAAGCATATAAGAAGAAAGAAGAGAAAACCACAGCACTTCTCATACCATTGTCCTTGCTTTAGAAGGAAGTAGATACTACAGTTCATGCACTGAATTAATGCATTTATTTTATGTTCCTTGCTATTGCCATAAAGACAGACACTAAGAGGGAGTTGTTGTCTCTGAGGGACCCAAGTGCAGCAGCATTGATTCCTTAGCCTCTCTGATCATGGAAAGGGCTGAGTGGGATGCCCATGGCCAGCACTGACTGCTCATGTCAGGGCAAGCTGGGTCTCTCTCTACCTTGGCCTACAGGTGCCATATATCTCCTGATTCCAGTCTTCTTTGTCTCTTCCCCCAATGCTTATTCTGATGACCACAGTACAAGCAAATAGCAGTAGGGATGGGACTCACTCATCTGGATTACATTAGCTGCTTGTATTATAATATTTATTTATGAAATATGGTATCGCAAGACCACATTGAGTAAAACTTTTCCTTAAAAATATTTTTATTAACTTTTCCTTAAAAATAGTTTACTTTTTATTGGTTAGAAGCAAAACAAAATGGATCATATATTTAAAAGTAGAGGGGAGAAAAGAGACATACCCTTCTAGAAATGTCTAGCAAGCAAATACCCCAAGAATATTTATCCAAGTGGTTACCCTGGGATATCTGAGGGGAAATGTGAAAGCAATTTTCTTGGCTATCATCACTTTGATATGAAATGCAAACCCCAATACAACCTCAGGCACATTCCTTTAATTTGGGGAAAGTAGTTGTGTTTAGAGAGCACGGACAAAGCTCTTACCTGGCATGACCATAGTTTGCGGAGCGGCTACATCCGTACTTAAGCAGAGACGTCCACCTTTGGCTAATCTATCGCAGAGCAAGGTGATATGTTTCTTCAGTCGGCTTGTGTCTTTGGGTATGTTCAGCTGGCTGCTGAGGTTCAAAGCCTGCTCCTTTGAACTCTTTGATAGGCAAGTCTTCAAGAGGTGAGAAATGGCAGCATCCACTGTTTCTTCCCAGCCCTGGATGCAAAAACCAATTTTGAACAACACAAAGATGACAAATGAGCACTTTATTGTTAACCAGGTTATAAGATGGAGTGTTTATGACCAAGTGTTGGGAACCCTGTTGAGAATCTGGTTTCTGGAATATTTTGTACCAGTCTGGTTTTGAATTCTAGCTCTGTTGGCTTTTTGACCTTGATCAAGTTACTTAATTCCTCTTAGCCTCATCCTTACCTACAAATGAGGATACTAAGAGTCTGCAGCTCCAAAGGCTGAGGTGATTAAGAGAGATGATATACAAAAATCATTTAGCCCTGTGCCAGACATAAGGCATAAATAATAATAACACTAATAATCTCAGGTATAGGTATATTTGATGATCTGGATTCTGAAGCTGCTAGGATTATAGTTCATTTTGCTTTATCTTTCTGCTGAAGGAGAACTGGCTAGCACAGGGAGGACTTTTGGAGATCTTGGGGAAAGCTGGAATGAAATGAAAACCCTGGTGTCTCTTTTAGCTATCAGACCCACAGCTTTGGGGTTGCAGGCAGAAACCAGAGGAGCTTATTTCAAGAGGAATTTTGTGAGACATAAGTCTATCTAGTCCCACTTCACTGCCCGGATGACAAAAAATGATACAAAAAAAAAAAAAAGATACAAAGTGAGAAAGTGGGCCAGTGACCCTACCTTTGCTGGGACTAGTATGACTGTGCTATAGCGCAGACCTCGAGAAATGCAGTGTCACCTCGGCACCATGAAGGCTGCAGTCCTAGGGATACCAATGCCAGGCAGGGACCTCGTCAGAGAGGATACAAGCACCAGCAGGACTGGCATGAGGAGGCACCACCCTGAGATAGGATCAGATAATAATAGAGCAAGAAGCAGGACGAGTCAGCTTGTGAGCTCCCACTGGGCATTGCCAGGGAGTCCTAGAGATAGCTGGGTAAGATTTTCATAGAGGTCTGGAGGTCCTAAGCAGCACAACAGGTAAGCCTAAGTGAAATCTTGGTATTGTTGCCAATGCCATTTGTACCCAGAGGTTGGTAAAACCTAGAGCACCATGGGCTTGACAATCAAAATGAAACTGTAAAGGAAGACACTGAATGAATTTATTTGCAAAGAGTGCTACAGAATAGTCCAAGCCTCTTATATAAAAGGTAAGAAACCTAAGAGGCAGATGGAACCCCTGGGAAGCTTACTGTTAGCACTGCTCCATCCTCAACCTTAACAGCTAAGCTACCTTTCACATACGGAAACTAGGTTATTTCTCACCCTGTGCTGTAGTGGCTGGCTGCTTGTTTGGTTTCCCAATGAGAATGCCTGCAGTTCGCTGCACTCCTAGCACTATGCTTGATAAACAAAGGGTGATCAAGAAATGTGTTGGCTGGACAGAGAAATTGTAAGACAAAGAACTAGCCTGTGAGGACTTTGGAGATCTTTAGTCCAGTCTTGTGTGATTTTCCTAGAACCCTGTTTGCAATAGCAACCATCTGTGTAGGAATGGTTATCTTCACAGTCCAAAATTACTACTTTTGGAGGCAGTTCACTCTTTTCAGGGACATGTGTAACCAGCAGAAACTATTCTTATAGTGAGCCAAAATCTGCCCCATTGGCCCTGAGTCTACCCTCCAGAGCCATGCACAATAAATCTAACCTCTCTTCTACATGACAGCCCTTTATATCTGTGAAGACAGCAACTTTGTACCCTCTCCTCCAGAATAAATAGCCTCAGTTCCTCCAGCTCTTCCCTATATAAACATGGTTTCAAGTTTTCTCTCCATCCTGACCACTTTTACTTGAATGAGTTCCAACTTTAAACACTTAAGAATTTATACAGCTAACTAGAGAATCAATCCCAAACTGACCCCCAAGACACTAGGCTGGGGTTGGAAGTTCAGGGTAGGAAACAGCCATCCTTCCCATTTACTATGAATTCTCCCTGCCAGCCTGGCCTTTGGTTGCCTCTGATCTCTTGGCAGCTGCTTCAACTCTTGATTCACAATGAGTGACCAGATGACTAAACTCTGGACCTTTTCCATACTCCCCACATGTCTTCCTTCTGCATTTATGGAGTTGGTTCTTTAGACTTAAGTGCAAACTCTATATGTGTCCCCTGGAGAACTCCCCACTGTCAAACTTAAGGGTTTTTACCCTACTGAGCCCTTACAGATACTACTGGCCAAATTAGGATACAAATTAATTACAGTGATCTTGAAAATCCTTTCAAGAGATGTCAAAGACTGTGAAAACAGCTTCCTACCCCAAACCACACTGAAGAATAATAAACCATTAGTTACCACAAAGACATCTCTATACAACTATCCAAATATAAACTAGACCAATGCCTAAAAATGAATTTGTATTTCAAGATAATGGATTTAAGACAAACTAGAAAACCAGGTGAACCAGAGAACTTATTTTCAAGTTGCTTTTGGAGCCACTGACAAAGAACTCTGGAGTATAAGAAGGAAAGATCTTTTGTATGTAATTTGGCATTTGTGGGCTCTGTGGTCATTTCAGCATTAAAATAGTTCCTACTATTTTATAGACAATTTGTCAAAGCAAACTACTATTTTCATAAGTAGATTACAGTAGCATATTACATAGTTTAAGTAAATATGGCATTTATCTAATGTAGAGGTACTATGAATTTCATCTTTTACTTCCAACTTACAGATCAAGTCAAAAACCACATCATGTTTAGGTAGTTGGCATGACTATTTCTTTAATATAATGGGGCATAACGCCAATACTTCAGAAGAATTGCTACTAAAATATAGGATTATTATTTAGGAGGACTGTATTGCTAAATAAACTCAAAATGATAATAAAAGGAATATTATGAGACAAGTGAAGAGCCTCTGAAATGAGAGTTTTGTTAAATAAAAATGCAATGTGATAATTTACTGATCAAACATGTAGCATACTTAACTCATGAAATGTGAGACAAAAATATCTGGAAATGTAGAATCTTTAATTGTGAGAAGCACCTTAAAGGTAAGCTATTTTAACCATCTTTTTGGTGTTTGAATCCACCACCTTTATTTAAGAGCTCTTAAGAGTTTACTTACAGCTCTTAACAAGTTTAATGTTCAGTTTTAATGTCTACACACACACACACACCATGCACATACCTAACCTTTATCCTTTATAGTTGAGTATCACTTGTACTAATAATTTTGCCTCTTCTAATTGTAAGAGTGGAAGAAAATCTTAATTTTGGGAAAACTGTGCTAGAAGTGTCTGGAAAGGGAGAAAATACTAAGCATGTAAGAACTGATTTTAGTTTTCAAATCCCAGTTATCCCATGTGTGGCTTTTAGAAAACAACTGCAGGTAGGAAGTTAAGTAAATAATGTGTGAATCAATCAATCAATCAATTTAAGGGGCACCTGGGTGGCTCAGTCAGTTAAGCATCTGCCTTTGGCTTAGGTCCTGATCTCAGGGTCCTGGGATAGTGTCCCCCCTCATCTCCCCCAGTCAAACTCCTGTTCAGCGGGGAGTCTACTTCTTTCACTCTCTCTCTCTCTCTCTCTGCCCCCCCCCCCATGCTCAGGATCCCTCAAATAAATAAAATCTTCTAAAACTTTTTAAATTTTTTTAAAAAATAAATTGAAGGGATGCCTGGGTGGCTCAGTTGGTTAAGCGACTGCCTTTGGCTCAGGTCATGATCCTGGAGACCCGGGATCGAGTCCCACATCGGGCTCCCTGCTCGGCGGGAAGCCTGCTTCTCCCTCTCTCACTCCCCCTGCTTGTGTTCCCTCTCTCGCTGTGTTTCTCGCTGTCAAATAAATAAAATCTTTAAAAAAAAAATAAATTGAAGTTTACTCTGTTTTTATCTTCTTTACAACCTGTGTCAGTATTAGAAATTAGTTTCTTTATTAGGTTTTTTGGTGCTTACTGCACCTAGTTTAGTATTGATAATTAGGGTTTTCCTTCATTCCCAAGGTCTAAGCTCAACCTTATGTGGTAACTTTACTTTTGTTCTAGTTCTTGCTACCTGAGCCCCTACACTGGGAGCCTGCTTATGTCACTCCCTGATGTACCAGGGCTGCCTTGCTCCTATCAAATGCCCTCCAAGGAATTGGACCCAACAGGTGTGATCCTGCTGCTTGACTTCTCTAATGCCAAGTTACCTGCTGTATGCTGCTCCCAATAAGACTTCCCAATCCTTAGCTTTAATGTCTTGCCTGCCTGTTGGAGGCTGGTATACAGCATGCTGGTCCCAGATGCCTCTCTGTACCAGCATGACATCCCATTTCCACGAGCCAGCTTTTTAAATTCAAGGCACTGGCCTCTCCTGTTTCTCCTCCTGACTAAAGTCAGTCTACTGAGCTATGCTTTTTGCTAACCAGAGGGCAGGCAGCCAAGGCTGAGTTTCTGACTTTTGCTCTACTGCCCTAACTCTGCACTGGTCACTATACCTAAATAACTGCACAAGAAGTGGCTTATGAGAAACAGTAAGAAGCAACAAGTTTGACCACATTTGTAAAGTTAATTTCCTAGTGTATCAACCAAAGTAACCCAAAGAGAAAGGTAAACCAGAAGAGTATTCTCAGACCACCTATGTATTAAAACATAGTTTGAGTTGAAGACAGCTATCCCTAGGATATTAGGTTCTGACTTAACCTCATTCACATCAACTGTCCCTTCACTGTATGATCGCAGATAAATCACTGAATATCTGCAGGCTACATGTGAGGTCTCCAGAGAACAGGAATAACACTATCCGCCATGCCAATGTGAATGGTAAGGCACTCTGAAATCTTAAGTGGAAGATACTATGAAAAAAAAGCACATATACTCAATCCTACTTAAAAAAAAAAACAGAAAATACAAATACACCATTGAAATCCAATGTACAAAGTAACATCTTTAAACTGTTGTTCAAATTATACATTTCTGAAAATTTATGTTTATAATGGAAACACTACCACAACCTTAACTATAGTAGTATGGGGGATAACAACCACAAAATGCCGTTACCAGCTGTGCACCCTGTCAGTTCTAAGGAAGAGAGGAAAGGTAAAAGAGGAGCTCTGTCTACAGCAGTAAATGGAGACTATGTAGCCATTATCCAGGTTTCAGTTGAAGGGAAAAAACTCTCAGAAATATCTTACATTATACATTTGAAGGTAAAATAACCTTTACAGCATATTCATTTATCTGAAAAATAAAACTGTATCAAAGAAGAATAAATTTCCTCCTGAATAGAGATGTAAAGGATTCACAACGAGAAGTCCTTGGTATTTATGATTGTGCCAGGGAGTCTTATGGTCATAATTCCTTTGTATGATGTTGTACTGTGTCATATTGAGCAAAGATAAGCTCAAAATAGCCACAGGATGGGTCACTGCAAACCCAAGTACAAATAAAACAGTGCTCTATTTGTAAATTACACAATCTGGAAGATAAGATAATTTTTCAGGATTTACCTAGGTTCAGGATATTTCCAAAGAACAGGCTGTATTCAGTGAATCTTCCTCTCACACAGAGGGCTCAAGTTGAGCTATTTACCTTTGAAAACTAAAATAGCCCTTTGAACTTAAATCACAAAATAATTTTTTTAAAAACCATACCAAGCTGAAGGGGATTAAGAGTACATTTATGGTAATGAGCACTAAGTAATGTCTAGAATTGTTGGATCACTATATTGTATACCTAAAACTAATATAATAGTGTATATTAACTATACTGGAATTAAAAATTCTAAAAAACAGAAAAAATGGCCAAAAAATAAACATAAACATTTAAGAATTAAAAAAAAAAAAAGGACACCAAGCTGTCTGGGCTCTGACATTTTGGTAAGTTTCAGATTATTATACTCAACACATTTTATAAAATAAAACTTCAAAAAATCAACTTTCAATTTTTCAACCTATAACTAATAAAATGAAACACTTGCCAATCATTCTTTTTAAATTTTAAAGTGAAGTGATTTATTGCATTTTTGGAGTTCTCTATTTTTGTTTTTGCCATGATTCAAAAGCTATAAAAGTCTTATTCACATTTCAGCTGAAAGTAGAACAGGGTATTGGGCTTATCAACTCTGCTTTGTGAAAAATGAAGCACAATGCTTTTTTTTTTTTTTTAAGACTTTTATTTATTTATTTATTTATTTATTTTGACAGAGAGAGACACAGGGAGAGAGGGAACACAAATGGGGGAATGGGAGAAGAGGGAAGCAGGTTTCCTGCTGGATAGGGAGCCTGATCCCAGGATCCTGGAATTTTGACCTCAGCAGACCCTTAATGACCAAGCCACCCAGGAGCCCTAGCACATTTCTTCCTATGGGATGACAGTCTAAAAACTCTGGCAAACGGAAGACAAGTGACCTTCATAGAGTTTAGCTGCAATACAACCAAAAAGCATGAGGTTGCTTCAAACCAATGTACCCTGATCCTGTTTTCTTAAGCTTATGTTTTGCATTTGATCTGTAGTCCCATTCTGATCCCAATGTTATCTAGAGTTGATTACCTGAATTATCAAAAAACTTGATCCTGGATAGCCATATTCATTTTTAAGTGTCTATTTATTTGAAAGAGAGAGACACTAAGAGAGTACGTGTGGGGGACAGAGGGAGAGGGGACCCCCTGTTGAGCACAGAGTCCAATGCAGAGCTGACATAGGGCTCAATCTCAGGATCATGATGTGAGTCAAGCCACCTAGGTGCTCCCAGCCACATTCAGTTTTAAAATAAAACATCAATGATGTCCAATGGAGCCAAACACCTTCACTAAGCTTAACAATTGCTTCAGGAAAAGCTCCTGATCAACATGCACTATTCAGAAGCAAATTATGAATAAACATTAAGACTGAAAAATCAAATTGATAATGAAGATTCCAGAGGAAAGTTGCTTCTAGCAATGGCAAATTAGGTAATTTCAACTAATGATCCCACTGAAAATAACTAGAAACAAATACATAAAAATAATTTCTTTTGAAGGTACAATATAGGGGACAATGGAGGCCCAAGAAAGTGAGACCCAAGAAGGTGAGTCCTGAGTTTGATGTTACTTTTCCCACTGAGGTCATTAGCCTAATATGCATCACTGATCCTTCACTTATTTGCCATTTCATGCTAACGACTTATGCTTACTTATCATTTCCATGTAAGGGTTAACACAGATCATGAAAAGGCCACTGGTTTAGAAGTCAGAAGACCTAGACTGAAACCTTTCTTTACAAGCTGTTTGTCTCTAGGAAAATTATTTTAGTTCTCTGGGTCTCGGTTTCCTCATCAATTAAAAACCAGAAAATTAATTGCCCTTTCCAGATGCTTGCAGATTTGAGACATATTTAGCAATTGTATATACTTAATTCCATGCTATCATTCTTATGTGTAAGACTTCTCTCTAAAAGGTTATCCTTTCTGGGCTAGTTCCCATGAATAATAGCTCCAGAAATAACAGCAACATAACAACAAGAGTAAAAACCTCTTATGTGTTAGAAAACATGCAGAAAATTTTACAACTATTATTTTGGTTAATTCTTACTACTATCCTATGAAGGTAAGCATTGAAACTTCCAACTAAGGCTCTACAAACAGAGTATTTCACCAGAAATGACACAATTATTAAAAGGAGGTGCTGCAATGGGATCCAGGACTGTGAGGCTCTAAATCCCTTGCTCCTTATCTCCACATGCTCTAGATTTCTGAAGAGACAGAACAGAATTTTACACAGCTCTATGTCAGAAATGAGGGACTGTAAAGGGTGAAGAAGGGTGGGAGAAAGTCAAGAATGCAGATTTCAGGAAAAAATTAAATTTGTTAACCTTTTCCTAACATCACATTGAAAGTTAACATCTGTCATAGTAGTCAGTGAAAACACAAGTACTATTTTCAGAGATCAGCCTGAGATCACATTGTTAACCACCGTAATTGCTTAATATATGGTAGTTACTTAGATGGATTGGTATATATGTTTGTGTATTTGTTTGCTGTTTTAAAGTAACGTTACTTTTTAAAAATATTTTATTTATTTGTCAGAGAGACAGAGAGAGCACAAACACAAGCAAGGGGAGAAGCAAGCAGAGGGAGAAACCAGGGAGCCCGATGTGGGACTCAATCTTTGGACCCTGGGACCATGACCCAAGCCAAAGGCAGATACTTAACCAACTGAGCCACTCAGGTGTCCCAATAAAAGTTACTTTCATTCAGAGAAAATTAATGAAATTAAAAAATAAATCTTGACCACTATGCTATAGAGCACTTCCTTCCCATTTCATTGTAGGTCTTATAATCCACTGTCATCAGATCATCTTAGGCCCCTTGGGTTTTAGAAAATATCATATGAGGTCTTCTCCCAGAAAATTTATGGACACAATTAACATATTCACAGAACCAAAATTTAAATCAGCTTCTGGATTTAAATGAATAATCTGCATATAATTAAATAAGATTTTACTGCATATGTCTATGCCAGATTGGATGGGTCAAACTTTCAGAAGACTTTATCAAAGCTTTAGTACCTGCATAAACAATGGAAACTGACACCTAGGAATGGTCTTAGGACATCATGTCCCCTGAAAACATAACAGTGGTCAGACTTGACTCCAATGAGTCTGAATTACAATTGTTTGTTTCAGGGACTCACTATTAATAACAGCTGGAGCAGTCATTCCTATAATAAAATCATAAGACACATGGGGTTACAGACGCCGTAAGTACCCATATATCCGAAAGAGTCTGGGGA
Source organism: Spilogale gracilis (assembly GCA_004023965.1). NCBI lineage: Eukaryota > Metazoa > Chordata > Mammalia > Carnivora > Mephitidae > Spilogale > Spilogale gracilis. The sequence goes on from PITA01012508.1 coordinate 14,667, forward strand.
AATTTAACAAAGCTAGGGCAAGAGAAAAATAGTGTGAATGAAATAAAGGCGTCAACTCCTCCCATGATGATGCTGTGTTCTCAACAATCTCAATAAGAAGTGACTAAACTTAGGGAAAAGTGTCCAAAAATACATGAAACCATTGATCTAAATGTGAAGATGTACAGGATTCTTTCCTTTCTGTTTTTCTCTCCTTTTAATTAGTTTGGATTCTTCAGAACCATCCTGTTGCTTCACTATTTAAAGATGTGTCTACCTACTTCTTTCTTGGTCAAGGCTACCAATGGATCTGAAATAGCTACAAGAAGGTCCACATACCAGGCTTTTATTTCTATTTTATTTTAAACAGAATTCTGGAGAAGTACGGAGATAAGGTATTTAAAATGATATCTGGAGTTATTGAGTGGCACATCATTCAGCATTAGTGTCATTTTTCACAGAATCAAGCTCAGGTAACAGAAATATAAGAGCACAGATCTCAAAGTTCAATAGTAATGATTTACAAGATGGGATGTTCACCCCTATATTGTCCCTAATTTTAAATGTCTTTGTCCATTTAATAAAGCACTAGTTTGAATCAATATATTCATTTATTTATTTTACAAATGTTTATTTAGAGCTGACTGATACAAAACATTACACTAAATATTGTGAGGTTAAAAAAAGGTGAATTGGATATGGAGCCTATCTTCAAGTAACTTTCACTCAAGATAATAACAGAAGAATGTATAAAAAATATAATGATTAAGAAAATGAAATGTATTTATAAAGAGGTAGAGGTAAAGTGCTTTTTGAATGACTTTGTTTTAGCCTCCTCTCTAGAAGAACATCAAGAATTATCTGCCAATAAGTTATTCAAGATAGGTCTTTACACTTGTCTACATAAAGTAACTTCCCATCAATTTTGTGCACAAATCAATATATAAATTGAGTTCATTATAGTGCAATGTGAAATAAACCAGAAGTCAACTAAAATTGTCTATTAAATTTTCTAGTTTAGAATCCAACACAGGTAGATATAAGTACAAAATATAAGTTATACTTACTTTGTTAAAGTTGTCAACTTGGAGAAAAGTAAAACTTCAGTATGATAAAATCTTCTGCTTATTTTTTAATTGGATTATTCATTTTTTGTGTTGAGTTTTATAAGTTCTTCATATATTTTAGATACCAATCTTTTATCAGATATGTCATTTGCAAATACCTTCTCCCATTTGAAGACAGGAACAGACAGTTTTCCAAAGAAGACATACAGATGCCGACAGACACATGAGAAGATTTTCGACATCACTGATCATCAGGGCAATACAAATCAAAGCTACAATGAAATACCACCTGATACCTGTCAGAATGGCTAAAATCAACAACACAAGAAACAACAGGTATAAGCAAGGATACGAAGAAAGGGGAACCCTCTTGCACTGTTGATAGGAATGCAAATTGGTGCAGCCACTCTGGAAACAGCATGGAGAGATCTCAAAAAGTTAAAAACAGATCCCGGGATACCTGGGTGGCTTAGTAAGTTAAGCATCTGCCTTTGGCTCAGATTATGATCCTAGAGTCCTGGGATCGAGTCCTGCATCAGGCTCTTTACTCGTGGGGAGTTTGCTTCTCCCTTCGCCTGCTCTGCCTGCTCTATCTGCTGCCGCCCCTGCTTGTGCTCGTTCTCTCTCTCTCTCTCTGACAAATAAATAAATAAAATCTTAAAAAGAAAATATAGAACTCCCCTATGATCCAGTAATTGCAGTACTGGTATTTACCCAAAGAATACAAAAATATTAATTCAAAGAGATACATGCACCTTGCTCTTTATAACAGTATTATCTACAATAGTCAAATTACGGAAATAGCCCAAGTGTCCATCGACTAATGAATGGATATAGATGTTATACATTCAGCCATAAAAAAAGAATGCAATCTTGCCATTTGCAACAACAATAAAGCTAGAGACTATTTTGCTAAGCGAAATAAGTCAGTCAGAGAACAGCAGATGCCATATGATTTCACTCATATGTGAAATTTAAGAAACAAAACAAATGAACATAGGGGAAAAAAGAGCAAGGCAAACCAAGAAACAGACTCTTAACTACAGACAACAAACTGACGGTCACCAGAGGGGAGGTGGGTGCAAGGAGAGGTTAAACAGGTGATGGAGATTAAGGAGGGCACTTGTGATGAGCACCGGGTGATGTATGGAAGTGCTGAATCACTATAATGTACACCTGAAACTAATATTACACTATATGTTAACTAACTGGAATATAATTAGAAATTAGGAAAAAAACCCTTCAGTAAGATCACCTGGCCAAATTTTCCCCATGAAGTTCAGGTTGTTCATTTTGTGAGCCCTCTAGTTTAGATTCAAATCTTGCCTGGTATTTTCTGTGTGATCATGGGCATACATCCTTATCTGTAAATTAGAACTAACAGTCCTGACACAAGGCTGTGAGTGCAAATGTTTACCTGAGAGCTGACCCAAGAAGTTAACAGGTGAGAATGAGGAAGTGATTGGGCAGGGAAAGAAGCCAGTAAACTGTGCTGTTAAGCAATTACCACTAAAGGCAACTGTGCAACCCTGTTGGACAACTCCGGGAGGTTGTGTATAATGTACCTTGGACTTTCCTGGTCAGAGGGATGAGGAGGCTGGGGTATTAATCTACCAGTTCACAGTAGTCATTGACAAACACAATGGCTGTACAGCCTCTGACAAGCAGGAAGAGTCCTCAGGCCAAAAGCCGCACACGTTCAAAAGGCAAAAGTTTTCAGGAATGATGGGAGGTGAAGAGATATGGGCAGGTCACACATAGCATCTGCTACAATCCCCTCTACTTCAAAGACACATAGTGTGGATTAAATGGGTTAACATATATAGAGTCCTTGGCCAACATGTAATACTTAAGAATGCTCAATAAGTTAATTTTCTTACGTTATTTTGAATTGTGGGAAGCAGGCTTCTCTCTCTCTCTCTATCCCTCTCTCTCTTTCTCTCTATCCCTCTTCTCCCTCTGTGTGTGTGACTCCTCTCCTTTTTTCTCTACAAAACAGGGAAATCCTCTAACTAGTTAAGTTTATAGGACTTGGTTCTGAGACTGCTAAAGAATTATATAGAAATATTTCTAACCTTGAATTTAGAACAAATGGGTTAGAATGCAACTAACCACAGCCATTAAGCCACAGAAATTGGATTTATTTCCAGGAAAGTGGAGAGTCTCACTACTCCAAAGGCAGAAAGTGAAGCATATTCCTGTTAACAATATCAGTTCAACAATTTCATCTGCATATTCATATTCACTGTGGTGGGAGAGAAGATCTGGGTTCCTGCAGTTCTCATAAATGACATATAGGGAAATTTAAACTCAGATCTCATAACTGTGTTGCAATCTGTTAGATTAAAAGTGATAGCAATAGGTACTCAATCATCATTACTTTTCATTGCTTATTTGTGACTTTCTCTTCAAAAAATAGCAACTAGTAAGATTTTTTTTCTATTTTTGTGAAATCTCCTTCTGGTCAAGAATGTCTGCTCCAAGATGGAAAGCCAAGGCCTTGCCTTTCTCAATAACTTCCTGTCCCCAACTCAAACTACTCAGAAATTCCCTCTTAATAAAAAATGACTATAATTATAATTCTTTTAGTCTATACTTACCAGTACATTCCATCAATTCCAGGAGTTTTTCTCTCCCCACATTTTAACATCTCTGAAATAGGGATGTATCTTATCTAACAACTGCTGGTTCCAGGCTCCAATAATGCTATCATTGTCAGTGTGTATGTATATACAACCTTTGTCCCAGCTGTTCTTATATTGTCATTTCAACTGACATATGTGCAATGCTCAGATGCTCAGACTCTCCTATTGAAGTGTCATTTAAAATACCTTTTAAAATTATGCTATGACTTACTGAATAAAGAAGTTGGAAGGGGACAGTAGGAAGTATAAATTTGAAATTAGTGAAGCAAGTATTCATGACAGAAGAATGACAACAATTCATATTTTCTTGCAAAAGCTAAGTGCTTTCCAGGATGTAAGACATGATACAGATAGAAGAAATGTGTTATGTTTTGTTACTGAGATACATGCACACAGGTTACGATCCTGTGCCAAGCAATACAACTGAAGTAGGAGAAATTACCAAATCCCTGGAATAGATGTGGTTTGATTAATTAATGTATTATATGGAACTACTGTTCAAGCAATAAACATCAATTTGCCTAAAATTTCCTGTTAACTCTGGATGGAATCTACTTAACTTTCAGCAACATATGATTCACCTGACGGCAAAAAAATAAGGCTTTGATCTTAGTCAAAAGGAAAGTATTTAAAATGGTTATCAGAGGCTCCAAAAAAAATCAGGAAGGCAACAGTGGCACATTCTTAAATGCTGCATCAACAATGCTCTTTGCAGCACAGAGGTCACACACATGGCCCACAGGACAATGCTATGTGGGAAAACGTGCATAGCAATGACATGCAGAGCTGAAAGATGAGTTAAGAGAATCAAATTTTGAACATGAAGAAGTGTCAAGAACACTTCAACCAATTTATGTAGCTTGATTCAGGCATGAGAGCAATAGATGATAAAATATATGTTTTGATAAGTCTAAAAGAATTCCTTCAATACTTACTAAAAACCTTAAGTGACCAAAAATACTATGTCATAGTTCAGTGACAGTGTTTTTTTTCTAAATGTTCCATAAAATAATGCTGAGACTTACAGCACCTTATTGTTGAAAACCAGTAATAGTATTAATAGCTAATACTTTTCAGATGATTGTCACTTGCCTGGCTCCACATTTGGTACTTTATATACGGTATCTCAATTAGTCCTCACAGGAACCTTGAGAGTTATATAAAGGCTATCCTCATAACATCGGCACACCTTTGACAAGTAGTTCCCAAATGAGGTCACAGATGTAATACAATTTTTTAAAACACGGTTTAGCACTTCTGTACTTGTAGTAGTAAGTAGTAGTATTTTGGTCTTACAGATGATATAGAAAACTAAACATCAAAACCCTGAATCTAAAAATGATGATGGATCCACCCATGGGAGGCTCAGTAGGTGGTCAACTTTACTAAGACCAAAAAGCAAGGTTAACTTTCAGTTACTTTGTGTGAAAAATAGAATTTGGATTATGTCTTCTTGAGGAAGAAAAACCTTAGTATATATTTTTTTCTTTAAATGCTTATTGGGCTTCAATCATTTGTAGTAGGGCACAACTAAATTTAATTACACAATAAAGTACAGGAGAGGATATACCTGCAATGCAAAAAGAAACTTCACATGCAACAGCTCCTCAGATGCTGACGTGGCCCTGCTCCCAGCCTAACTGTGGGAAAGGCAGTGAGCCTCTGGTTCCAAACACCTCTGAACTGGCAGATTTCTCGCCCTGCACAAACTGTGTTTTCCATCAAACTCTGAGCATGCCTTCATGAGAAAAGGTACTGGAGAGCCAAGTTCACTCATTTTCTTAATCTCATGTTCTTCCTCTGTACCATTTGTTTACTGGTTCAGTATGAATATAAAGTGAAAGCAAGCTGAAGAACCATTCTCACCTCTCTTCAAAGCAAACCCAGACCTTAGGGTCTGGTCTAGTTCAGCACTGTATAGATGGAGAAACCAATGCTCAGACAGTTCTGTAATTTGCTTAGGTATATGGAGCTAGTTAAGTATTTGCTCAAAAAAAAAGAGAGCGATTTGAACACCAGTGTGATATAATATTCTATTCAAACCACAGTTCATATTTTCAGTTAGCATTTAAGTTGCTTTCAGTATTTCATAATTATAAAAATAAGCATGGTACCAAATGGATTTTAGTTTATTGCTTTTAGTGCATTAACTTAGATTAGTGGTACCAAGGGTTAGATTTGTTTTGTGACCCACCTTTTCCTAGAGACCCACAATCCTCTGGAAAGCCTGCAGCAAAAATAGGTGGGTATGTCTATTTTACTTCAAGTCTCTCAGCACTATTTATTATCAGGTTTGACTAAATCAATATAGGTGAGGTATACCTAATAATTATTTTCACTTGCATATATTCATTACCAGTAAGATTAAAAATCTTTGTATTTACTGGTTTGAACTACAGGACATACGAATGAATACATGTATATATAGGTGTGGTGGTCTGGCTATCAATCTATCTATATTGTTTACCAGCCCTGCAGGAGAGCTCAGGTTTCACTCTTCCAGACCCAGAAATATTTGAGGTTGCTTGCAAAAAATAAGGGTGGTGAAAAATAGGAGAATGCTTCCTTTTTTAATAAAACTATTCAGTTGTTTGAGGAGAATGTGCAGTTGTGTGGAACACTATGAAAATAAATGGGGTATCAAGCAATCCCTAGAAACTTATATCCAACTATACACTTAATTTAAGCTTTAATTCTATGGTAATATAGAGTAATCTGTCCTTGCATTTATCAGAACATAAGACAAGTGGGACACCTTCATGGTGCAGTCGGTTAAACAGCTGACTCTTGGTTTCAGGTCAGGTCGTGATCTGATGATCCTGAGATTGAGCCCTGCTTTGAGCTCCAATGCTCAATAGAATCAGTTTGAGATTCTCTCTCCCTCTCCCTCTGCTCCTCCCTCCACTCATGTGTGCAATCTCTCTAAAATAAATAAATCTTAAAAAATACAAGATGAGCACATTGACAATTTCAGAATATATAATGAGAGCTAAATTACGTCATAGCCCCAGGTGAAATTCACAGGAAACTAGAAGCCAGAATAAATAAGGAGGGAAAGAGAACTGATCTGCCTCTAAAAGAAGGTGGATAGAGGGATAAACAGAGGACACCATGTTAGGTGAAAGAAAAAACCACTATTAGCCATGGCCTGATGCAAAGATGCTTGTGTATGCATGGGAAGTCAGATTTCCCAAATGAAGTAGGGAAGCTGGGGAGTCACAGAGACTGACTTTGAGAAAGAAGATACGATGGTGCCAAGCAACTGAATACTTGGCACTGGAGTCCAAACTGAACCAGGAACAAAGAGAGCCACAGAAAGTATGTAAGTAGATGTGTGACAAGAGAGCAGCAGGCTGAGTCTAGCAGTGATGTACGGGGCATACCAATGCAGAGACGTGAGCAGAAAGGCTACTTCAAATGCCACCACAGAAAGCCAGGAAGAATAACAAGGATGCAAGCCAAGGGGGTTTCTGAGAAATATCTCCAAATGAACAACAGCAGGCCAGAGTGACTGACTGAGCCTGCAGCTCTGTGTATGGTTACAGCACAGAGGGAGCACTGATTTCAGAGGAAAGAGACCCCAATTTTCACATGTACCTTTCTAAAAGAATGCAATGTTCCAGACATCAAAATCATCACTTTGTAATTAGTAGATTCAAAATAAGTTGGGTAAAAGTATTTTAAGGAACTCAAATTAATATACATATGCTTCTGGGCTCCTGGATGGCTCAGGTCATGATCTCAGGGTCAGAATCCTGGGATTGGGGCCCCGCGTTATCAGGCTTCCTGCTCAACCAGGAACCTGTTTCTCCCTCTCCCCCTGCTGCTCCTCCTGCTTGTGTTCCCTCCCTCTCTCTCTCTCAAATAAATAAAATCTTAAAAAAAAAATAGACACTTAGCCAGGAATCAAATCAGTGGGCATTATGAGAATGATGAGGATCATTACTTTTCTCACTGTGGTTGTCTGAATTTCACTTATTTATTTATATTTAAACCACATTCTGCTTCACAAAGGTTTTGGGGTGGCATACAATGAGAGTGAAGCTTCAATTAATCAATTCTTTGTTCATTTATTTAGTATCTCTATTCTTGAATGCATAAATAATATTAAACGTACCATAAAGTACTGTTTCATATCTAATCTACCTAAGGGAAATTAAAAAAATTACACATCACCATTTGTATATTGGATTCTACTCGGCTACTGTTCTGATGTATTCCAATTTTTAAAACACCAAGCAAATTATGAGAAAGGCTCCGAGATATGTTATACTGAACACGGGTGAAGTAGAAAACCATACCATTATAGAACACCAGTTGCATGGAACTAGGAATAACATAGAGTATGTGGCCATTATGAACATGAAACTAATTCTTCCATGTTCATTTTCTTGTCTAAGATCAAGGGAATTATCAAAATATTTACTTTCTCCACTATGTTCCCACAGTTTATAATTGTGATGATACTTTAACAGTCATAAATGCAGACTTGATACTGACACCAGACTTCCTCCTTTTGTTTGTCTTTTAAGAAAAGATCATTAATAACAGCAATGATTAGCCATCTCAGTCATCACTCAATCCAGACAGGAGGCACAATGGCCCTTATATCAAACCTGACCTGTGACGTAGAAGCCTTTAAGCCTTGTAAGTGAGCCTTGATAAGTCTCTCAACACAATAGGATTTCCTATTATAAACATCTGTTTTCTCACATGAACCATGTTGAACATGTTAAAAATATGTTTCTCTTTCCATATCAGTTTGTCAAAGGAATAATCAATCAAAAACTGAGGCTGAAAGTCCAACTCTCCTTCCCCCACTGATGTAAGTTTCCACCTTAACTTTCTCCAGGGATTTGAAAGTTCAGTACTAGGGAAGGTAACTGTTAAACTCTTACGAACACAATAAAGCTTTTCTTTTTCAAACAGTAGATAACATCTACTAAAGATACTAAATGCACTTTTAAAGAAAAGAAAAAGTAAGGCAAAATGCTATGCAATGTGCCAATACTCCTTCTAACTCTAGGACTGTGTACTCAGGTCTCCAAACCAGCACACTGTTGTTTTTCTCCTTAGAGATTCCTCTGGAGTAAGGTGGAATATAAATGAACATTTAGAGCAGAAGTCAGAGAAAACCCATTTGGAAATAATAATTTTGTTCCTCTTTGCTCTCTTGCCATCTTCTGGACTTGATATGAAAGAATCTTAGTCATCTAAGCTGTTTGAGAAGAAAATGAGAAGCAGATCTGTACAGAGATCAGGAAGGGTAAATACATTCAGATACCAACAGCAAGTGATAGTGACTACCTAGCATGCTATATTCAAAAGGATTCTGAGGTCATGTGCAGGCTCAAGAGGAAAGAATTTGGGACGATTATAATGTCTACCAAGGTCATGTGAAGGGGGAGTAGCAGCACTTGTGCCAGCTTATTGCCTCCTTTTTATGTAGATGCATTTCTCTCCCTAGAGAAAGCCTGGTTGTTGCACATGTGACCAAGTAGATGACACCAGAATACCAGAAATAAGGGCTGCTAAAGCAAATGCCATGGCATAACTTAATGTCAGAATCCTACTCTTCTCTCATTAATTTGTTAAAATGTGCTTAAATTGTTAACCCAATTGACATAACCCTTTCTCTTTTTTAATGATGGAGAGTACTATGCAACAGAAATTATTGCGGTGAAGGAAACGTTCTATATCTGCACTTTCCAATGTGGTAGCCACTAATGGTAGCCACAGGTAGCTACTGAGCAGCTGAACTATAGCTAGTGAAATCAAGGAACTGAAATTTTCATTTTATTTCACTTTAATTTATGTAAATTTCAACTTAAATAGCCCCATAGGGCAAGTGGCTACCATATCAGACAGCCAGTATGTTTATGGCTATATCTGATTAAAATTTGTTTGCTTACAACATTGAAGTAAATCCACAGAGGATGGGATCTAACTCTGTTTTGTTTACTGGAATATGCTGAGAACCTAGAACACAGCCTGAAACATAGCAGATGCTTAATAAATATTCACTGAATGCATAAATGACTGGATAAGATTCCAAGTCAAACCTGAGGTATGCATAGTTTTGTAGCTTTTGGCTTTTATACAACATCATGAAAGGGAGAAAAATGTACTATCACAATTAAACACTCTCTCAGATTCAAGCCACGAACTCAGCTGTCACAGACCTAAGCAGAGATAGTATTTTCCATAGAGGTTCAAATAGATAAAGGGTCAGTAGATACATGTTTAAATTCTGCATTGTGAATACTCTGAAATCTCCTCAGCCCCTAACCGGAAAAGTAAGAAAACAATTCATTTTAGACTTGCTCTATCAGGTAACCTGAGAGAAATACTGTTTGGGGCAAAACTTCTCTAGTGTGAGGGGAAGATGATAGGGACATTGTCATATTTATTATCAAATCCACTGATGGAACTGAGCTGAAGAGCTCTTTTGGAGATGTCAAAGAAAACACTTACTGCCTTTCTTAAAGTGAAGGGAAGTATCCCTACAAAAACACACTTGGCATATATAACTTTTAGCACCCTGGAAAAGTCACATGTGATAGTCTGTAATACCAGCATTTATTTGCCCCAAAATAGTTATGGGAAGTGGCAAAAATAGAAAAGCATCACTAAAAAAACAGATAAAGAAAACAACAATGCACTCTGTTCCAAATGAGATGGTATTTAAAAAAAAAAAAACCTACTGATAATATAGCGTGAAGAATGTTAGTTTTCATTAGTAATAATAAATGCTAAATATTTTTGCCTTGTGAACCTGAACCCAAAAAATCCAGAGGGAACCAGGGTATTTTTCCTGCCTTGATGACACACACCATCTCAATAACAATACAACAAACCATTATGCAGCTATGTGAAATGTAAATAAAACATCTTTTGAGTACTTTCTTCCACCTCCTAATACTTGTGGGGACATCTAACCTTGAATTGAGAGTCTCTTCTGAAAATGCTGTCCACGTGTCTGAAGTTCTCCTGCTAACACATGTACTCTGCCATCCACTTTCAACCAAACCATCTAAATTACATTCAGATTTCTGTGGTATCATAATAACTTCAATATGGGATATATTTTCAACATTCTGGTCAGAGACTCCTTTCTTCTCTGCCTCACCCTTCCTCCAAGTTATTTCAGGTTTGCATATTTCATTTTCACATCTCAGTGGGATACCCATCACATAACATTTATTTGTGAGGTCTTAAAGGCATAACGTGGGGGATTGTGAACTAGCATGTCAAAACCACATACTGCATGCGTGTGTCTTAAAGAATGAAAAAGGACTCCTTTTTTCTCAAGATATATAAGCTGTCTCAACAGTATAAGTCCAAAGTGAATACCACAACCTAATTAAAGATGAAGAGCATAACAAGCAGTATTAAAATGTCTTTTTTGATTCATTCTTCTCCAAGTTATGTTTTTATCAAATGTCCTGTCTCATTAATGACTTCGATAGACATAATGAGTATACACACCTTCTAATCTCACCAAACTTAGAAGAAAGTTGAAAGAATTTTCCCCTATATGTTTTGGGAGGTATGACAGCAGAGAACACAATGGAAGGACAGAAAGGAGCTTTGAGAAAATGCCTCATCTATTCACTGCCTACAGGGATGAACATACTACATACCCCCAGTAGAATAAGGCTGGTTTTATAGATCTCTAGATTTGGCAATACCGCAATCTCTCTGGGAACTCAATCCCTACATTTGAGAACCTTTATTTCAAGAAAATTCTTTCTGTGGGTCTAACCACACTTCAGGAGCATGGGAGCTATGTGGTCACACAGGGCCCCACGTTCAGAAGGGCCCCACACCTGATTTATGCTTTGCCATCGCCATCTTGAAATTTTTAATAATGTTATCTTTGAACCTGTGTTTTGTAAGTGAAGTTCGATGGGACAGTGAAGTGTGTGTGAGAAGGGAAGACATGCCCAATATGTGTGGCCTTCTCCCTTTCTGCCTATAAGCTTAGAATTCCATGGCCTCTGAATAAGTGGGAGTCAGGGAGAGATGTAAAGCAAGTACAAGGAAGGCATGTTATGTCTAGACTGATTAAGTGGGGCACTGACAGCCCTTCAAGACTTTTCATTTGCACTAAAACTTGTTTTGAATGCAGAAAGGCAGCAATAGACTCAAAGAAACGGGAATGACTAAGGCAGTCCAATATACTCCTATTACTTCCCTGTATTATCCAACTATTACACTGAAAATGATAACAGAAGGAAGGAGAAACGAAGTAACGCAGAGCTCCTTTTCCTTTCTCTCCTTCCTTACTCATCAGTTTTGTTGGTAGATGTGTACATATCAAGAAGTGAAATATAGGGACGCCTGGGTGGCTCAGTCGGTTGGGCGACTGCCTTCGGCTCAGGTCATGATCCCGGAGACCCGGGATCGAGTCCCACATTGGGCTCCCTGCTCGGTGGGAGGCCTGCTTCTCCCTCTCTCACTCCCCCTGCTTGTGTTCCCTCTCTGGCTGTGTTTCTCTCTGTCAGATAAATAAAAAATCTTTAAAAAAAAAAAAAAAGAAGTGAAATATAAACAGTTAATTTTGTGCAATGATTCACAGTTCTTTAAGAACAAAATACTTATGCATGTATGAGATATAAAATACAAATTACATAATTTTGGTGATTCTGCATATGTGGTCAATGCTCTTATATTTGTATTAAGACTGGCATTGCACACTATAAAGATTAAGGGTAAAATTCATGCTAACAACTTAAATTTTCAATTTTTATTTATTGAGAACAACATAAAATAGCAGATAAAACACTATGATGAAAGAGAGATGGCAGAAAGTAAAAATCTTATTTTAGTATCTGTTTTAACAACACGTTAGCCCTTTTTTCTACTTTTTTGAATAAGGGATCTATATTTCCATTTTGCACTGGGCCCTGTAAATTATACAGCTGGCCCTGCCCTACTTCCTCATGTTTCAGATTATATCTACTTCATCTGTTCTGTCAAGTCAACTCTTGTTAGCTTTCCCCCTTCTCTCTAGTCATTTACCCAACAAATATCAACTGTGCTATGGCCAGGCCTTGTGCCAGATGCTGAGACTATAACAATGAGTAAGTTCCACTCTATTCCATTATCTCATTTAATTCTTATTCAACATATTGTACAGGTCCTATTATTGCTTCCAGCTTAGCACTACAGAAGTAGAGATTTAGAACAGCTAGAAAGCCTGCTCAGGAGTTTATTATCAAGTGGTGGAACCAAGAACTACGGCCACCCACATCTTTCCGACTACTAAATCTGAGTTCATAGTTATCATTCTTACTAATACACTCCTAATCATACTGTTTTCTATTACTATAACGTCCACATTTCTAGCTTCTCAAAAATCAATTTTAGCAGTAATTTTATTTCTCAATCTGAGAAAAATGTGTACTCTAAATTTTTTCTGATTTTTTATTAGTATTTTGTTTAGGATATAAAATACAGTTTCTATTTTTTAATCTGACAATCCTTTGACCCAATTATAGAAAATTACATTCAACTGACAAAGTCTGTGATTGTCAAAATCTTATTCATGATTTTGTTTGCTAAAATACAGTGTATTGGTTTAAAACATATGCTTTGAAAGCCACCAGACCTGGGCCCAAATTCTGGCTTTACCATAACCCACTAGTTTCCAAAAGGTACTTAATTCTCAAAGCCTAAATTTTTTTCACATATAAAATAACGATGAAAACAGTACCTTAACTACCTCATTGGGACATGTTTAAGATTAAATGAGATAATCCTTGTGAAACACTTAGAATACTACCTGATATCTGCCTAGTAAGCACTCAAAAATGCTAATTTTAATACTATTATTTTAGTCTTGTGTTCTCATAGCAGTGTTTAAAAATGGATTTGAAATGACTTTTTTCTTGAAATGGCTTCCTCCAATACAGAAAATTAAGTCCAGGGTTCTCTAATTTCCAATAAGTATATTATTTCTTTGTATTTAAAAGCATGCAAAAATTCCCCCAAAATGACACCTAGTAGTTGTATAACCTCTAAAATTCAAGAGCTCTAAGATATTTTTATTCATCTAATCTTTCACCCAAAACTCCAAATATGAACCCTCATTTCCCATTTGGTTCTAAACTGCCTACTCAAAGGATCAAGAGTAAAGGAGTTTATATACTATATATAAAGAACTATATATATGTAGCAAAATATTCCATTTAGCAAGGCTGCCATTTAACAAGGCTATCTCAGCTCTCCCTAACTCTTGAAATGACACTTAAATTTAAGAACATTGAGCAAATTAAAATGGGTGAACTGCTTTCTCTGGTGGAAAAGGAAAGGATTAGCTAATCTGAAGGTTTACTGCCATCGCTCAGGCAGTCAAATGACTATTTCCCTGGCTTCTAAGTGATTGAAGAGCATATAAAAAATAGACTGAAAACCAGATAAAAATGGACTATCTACCTATTTTAAAAATAGCTCTAGAAAAAAAAGTCCTTTATTTGACATTTTTATTATGGTTTAAAGAAAAGAAAAACAGGGTCTGGGTTTAAAAAAAAAAAAAAAAGCCTCCATCTGATACCTTAGAAAACATGATAGCCATGTGAGATCTTCCTAAAACCACACTCTTTCCAATAATGATGGCTATTACCACTGCAGGTTTGTGGGTCCTTACCAATTCTTGAGTGTCCTTCTGCAGTGGCAGAAATGCTGCTTCCAGAATAGAAACCTGGTCAGGAGTAAGCTTCTGCCACAGCCCAATCAGCAGAATCACAAGATGGGTGGCACTTCTCAGTTTGGTGAATGACTGGAACAAACTGTCTTGGTTTTCCTCTACTGCATCTGCTAGAGCGATTACCTGCAGAAATGACAAAATTCAGTCACAGGGATAATTTCACAATTCTTGAGCCTTCAACAAATTACATGTGGCATACTCTTGTTTTTCTTTAAAACAAATTGATGAACTTTGTCTTCCACAAATAGAAGCTACGTTGAGTAATAAAATAGTTATCATTCATCTGTTCACTTCCTTCTTAAAAAAAAAAAATCCCTAAGGTAATTCCAAACCCATATGGCCAGGAGATGAAAATATCCATGAAATCAGCTTAATGGGAACATTGTTCGGTGCCTGCTTCACCACTGATTGACCTTCTACAATATCTGATAATATAAGTAACCTCTAATACAGTAACTTTAGTCTTTATTACTAGCCACAGAGATTGATCAATTAAAAAATATCAAAATAACCACATTTACCATTGTAATTTAAAATAATGACTTCATTATACCCTTTTTAGAAAATAACTGCCTCTGATTATTATTTTTTATATGCTACATAGTGATGGGATATCCAGTATTTATTTATTATAACCAAAAGGTAGACAATGTTCAAATATTTGACCAATTGAGTAATGTCATTTTTAACACAAATGTCAGGCACTAGCCCAAAGGGACCTGAAAGAAAAAAAAATGTTCAGGGTGTATTGCTTTACAATGCCAAATCTACTTAGGATAAAACTGGCAGGAGAATTGGCCTTTTTACTTTTTTCATCCTCTTGAATAATCCTGTGGAAAAAAGAACTAAAGCAACAATTGGATGAACATCCAAGCCTGCCTATTGGTGTTTTATTTTAATGTCTTGGTGAATTTTGTGCTCATTAAAAATAATGAACTGACTGGCCCAGAGGCTCAAGGCATCTGACAGCCCCCAGAATAGGAATAGTAAAAGCCAGGACAATGTGAGCTCCTTTCTATCAGTACCTGCCGGCTTGAAGAACTAGAGCTTAGATGACTTTCAGAACTCTAGTGCACATGAACCATTTGGTGATATTTCATGGCTTATTGACACTGGCCCAAAAGGCTTGTTAAAAAATCATCATTCAAACAAGTAAGAGTTTATAGCTGTGTGGTCTCCCAAATTCTATGTAGCAACAGGGGCTCTAGGGGGACAGTCCTCAGAGTATCTGGAAGATGCTGGAAAAGAGATACAGGTTAAGAAAGACAAAGCAATTGAAGGTCCTTGCCTGACAATGCTGGGCAAACCAGGATTCTTCATCATTTGGTTAAGGAGTTGCAGGAGATAGAAAAGACAATCACAATTCACATTCAGATCTCCAGAGAGCCCTGGGAGTTTGGACAAGTCAGCATTAACAATAAAGTGCATTAGCTTCTATGTACCTAATACTGTGCTACTTCCTTTCCATAGGTGTTCAAAAAAGTACATGATATCTTATAGTCCATAAGGATCTTGTAATTTTTTGGACAGGAAACATACATATACAACCAATTAGTGGAAAGAAACATTCCTATAATAATGTCCTAATTGGTAGAACAGAAAATAAGTATAAAAGAAGTTAGCAAAGGGACAGATTGCTATAGGCCAGAGTTAATATCCCTGGAGCCTCTTTTACTCAAATGAGGCTCGGAACTCACCCCTTCCCTATTACTTCAAGAAGTCCCCTCTAAGACACAGAGGCCACTTTCCCTAAACCAAAACACCTGGAATCATTTGCTTCCCCCCCCCACCATGATTAAAACTGACCCCTGCTAAAGTTTACATTTATTTTTTCTTCCTGTGAGTGTTACCAATTAAGCCTCATTGTGAGGACCATTATATAATGACACAGAAGCTTTCTTGTCAATAAACCCAAATCGCACAAAGATCAAGGTCATCAACACCTCCCCTAAGTGCCAGGTATATGCAAGAATTTGCAGGAAGCACTCTAGGGAATTCAACGGGGACAAATCTAATCTCTACCTTCAGAGAGTTTATAATAGAGAAAGGAAAATACGTCAGAGGCAAATGTTGACACTGTAGGGAAGACTCTATGAATGATAAAAGAGAATGCCATTAATATTGTAATTATTAGGTTAATAATCCCTTTAATTAAGTGAGCATAGACTACACACCAAACATTCTGCTGTGCCATACAGGTATCCATGCCTTCCATCCCCACACCTCCACCCACTTTCAATGATCACTACTTTACAGATGAGGTCTCTGAGGCTCAGCAGATGTAAGGAATTTGTCCAGTACTATACACAGGGATGCAAACTGTGCCTGTGCTTAGAAGGAGTCCATGCTTGGTTTAATGCCCTGGTGCCTCTGTCTTGAAATTTTTTTTTTTTTTGAGACCGTGGGAACAGGGGTAGGAGTTGAGGGGTAGAGAGAGAGAGAGAAACTTTAAGCAGACTTGACACCCTGTGCGGAGCCCAATGTGAGCATGAGCTCATGATCCTGAGATCAAAACCTGAGCCAAAATCAAGAGTCACACACAACCAACTCAGCCACCCAGGCGCCCCTCTGTCTTGAAATTCTTAATAATTTTATTTTTGAACTTGTGTTTTAAAAGTGAGGTCAATGAAAGGATAAGAGATATGCACATGAGAAGATAATGCTCATTAATTAACTCATAGCATCAAATGTTCTTATATTTACATTTAAAACTGGCATTGCAAAATATAAGATTAATGGTTAAAATTTGTGCTAATAATTTTAAATTTAAATTTTTCCTTACTTGGAATGGATTAAATATAAAATAAAAACACCATCAGGGGGGCGCCTGGGTGGCTCAGTTGGTTGGGCGACTGCCTTCGGCTCGGGTCATGATCCTGGAGACCGGGTATCAAGCCCCACATCAGGTTCTCTGCTTGGCCAGAAGCCTGCTTCTCCCTCTCTCACTCCCCCTGCTTGTGTTCCCTCTCTCACTGTGTTTCTCTCTGTCAAATAAATGAATAAAATCTTTAAAAAAAAAAAAAACACCTCAGGGGTGGGAAAGAGAGACTACTGAAGACAGGAAAAAGCTTTGTATTTCAGTAGTTATTTTGACATCAAATTCTTCCAGCCTTTTAACAAGAGCCCTACTTTTTCATTTTGCACAGGGAACTGGAAATTAAGTAGCCAACCTGACCATCACCTAGCAAGTGAGAGACCAGGATTCACACTTGGAGTCTCTCACTTCGAAGCCTGCATGCAACCTGAAGCACCTTTTAGGTTCAGAGAAAGGCCTTACTGACTCTGGAGCAGTTAAGGAAAGAAAAGGTACAGGAAGAAGCAGTGGTGTGCTGGAACCAACTTGGCCAGCTCCAACACGCTTTGATTTTCAATTTTGAATGCCAGCTATTAAACTCGGCCATTACTAAAAATTAAGTAACATAAAATTAAAATTAAATAAATTGTGCCAAAACAAAGGTAATAAACACTCAAAACTCATTACTTCCTAATTAGTTTACTATTGTCGAGGCCCTTGAGGTTATTTATGCTTACTGTATCTGTATGTTGGAAACACTCTGCAATGGTGGCTTATTGCCCATCTCTTCCCAACTTTGCATTCAGGGACCTCACATTGGTAGACTGAAATCAGCCATGGCAGAAGTATTTACAACACAAACATCAACAAATATTACAAAACCGGGCTTCCTCCCAACACCTCTCCTTCCCAGTGCATGCTGCCGTGCAAGGTACCTGAAATTCATCCTCAAGAATAGATACTGGGTAAGGGTGCTTTAAAAGTGCAGGAAACTGTTGGACTGGCTGAGAGACAGGGGCACCCAAGATGGCTGATCTTCCCACCAAAGCAGCCGCGGCCACCATGTCATCTCTAGTAAATTGAAACCTAGCCAGGAGGACTGAAATTTCCCATACCTGACTTTCCAGCCAGGGACCACCCACCATCGTCTGGACCTTCCCCACCCCCAACCAATCACCTGGGGACACGATGTTACCTTGCCTAATATGGGGAAAAAAACCACCTAAATCCAGACCTGGAACCCATGAGGCTTAAAAACCCTTACACTTCCCAACCCGGGTGCGACTTCCCCAACTCTCCTCTCCCGAATTGCGGAACCTCGCCCGCGGGTGCTTGCAATAAAGTTCACTCTTTGGACCCTGTTTGCTTGCGGTCTCCATTCTATTCGGGATGAAAAACCTTACAGAAACAACTTAAACAAATGCATTAAAGCAGAAAAGTAGAGGCTGCTTGTGCAGGAAGGAGCAAATATTCCAGTTTGGGAACACTTGATGAGATTAAAAACGAAGGAAAATAAAAAAGGTAATCTGGGCAGCTGTTGTAGAGGAACCAGAATGTCAAGGTGAAGAGCATGCACATGACAGGTCCTGGGTGGCGATGGAGTACTGAGTGTGGGTGTTCCCTGATGGAGGCTGCACTCAAAGCAGCTATCAATCACTGTAAACATTTGGGCATTTGCTGGGACTTAAAGTAAGGCTGTTACGCACGTTCCTCACTATCAAGGGAAAATTCTTACTAAGTGTAACAGCATGTCAGTTCATAGACCCACCCAACTTGCTAAACACAGCTGTGGTGGAAGAATGACTTCTCAGTGAGACAGCAGCCCAAGCCACAGGATCTTTCCTGAGCAAGGCCCAAAATACATCAATCTGGGAGAAGCATCATTTCTCTAAATTTCAGACTTGCTAGTTATATTTCTGTGCCATTGTGGAAAGTCTGCTATCCCCAAACGGTCACAGAAATTGGAAAGAAATGGGATAAACAATTCCTTATGTAAATTACCCCCAAGGAAAACCTTTCTGACCTACTGGCCAGTATGAAATACCAAACAGATCTCCATGTTCTCAATTTAGTTTTACATACAACAGCCAAGTTTATTTTGTTCTCCTTAAGAGCCAAACGAATTTAGCAGAATTAACATAGTAAAAAGGGCTGGAAAACGTAGACCCATCAAGATTTAGATCTATCCCACCAAGGCCTAGAGGATCTCACTGCTTACCTGGAACTGCAAAATAAGGCCAACCAGCTGCTAGGGCTTAAATCTAAAGGACAGTGATTTTTCAGTGCTCATCACTGGCTGTGCAACATATGTGTTCCCTGGTGTTCAACAGAACTACAGAAAGGGAGGGGTTTAGGAAACAATAAATGCTAACGATTTCAAGCACAAATGTGTTGATGGCCTTTGTTTTGCTTTTTCGAATTGAAGGTTTCCAAATAAAATGGAGACCCCAAAGGACATCTATGTTCTACTGCCATATCAGTTGATGCCAAAGTAATGAGGCAGAGGCCCAGGGAGCTGCTTGCAGGAAAATGCTCAACTCATAAAGTGAGTGTGAAATTAATCCCAAATACTTCCAGCTGCCAAGATAGGCTCTAAAATTGGTTACAGGAAAGCAGCAGCAACAGCAAGAGTAGACATGAATCATACTATGTGAACACAGACATGTCCAATTTCTTCACTTAAACTCACCATCGAAGCTGCCTCCAAGTCTCATGTGTGGCACACAGAACCCCATTACATTGCTGTTCAGCTGTCATTTACTGAGCCCTGACTGTGCAACACTGGATATACTGCTGTTATAGCCAGATTATCACTGGGTCTTCAGGACTACCCTCTGAGATAGGAATTGTTGATCCCTGCAGCCCCCCTTTCCAGATGAGGAAACAGAAACTTAGTGCTCAGATAAGCTTAGTGCCTGTGGTCCTGAACTACAGCAGGGAAGCGCCAGGATTCCAATCCTGTCCCTGATTCCCCAGAGTGCTTTTCCTTCTGCAGTGGTACACAAATATATACAATAGGCCCCTTAAAATAATCCAGTAGGTTTTTATCTTGATAATCAAACAAAGATACTAAGGAAAAACACTACTAATACATTACATCCGTAACAGGCATATGTGTTTTAGTTAAATTTCCTCATTGTTGGGACTTTTACCATGAGGTCAACTCAAGTTGAAACTTCCAGGCTTATTTTTACCCAAAGTTATAGAATAAGGAAATTATTACATCATTTGTAAAGGATGGGAAGTTTTTTTTGCTCCTTAAAAATTGTATTCACTTCCATATAATTCAAAATTATGAAGACTTTAGAAATTAGTTATTTATTTACTACATCTGCGTGTTTAGTGAAGCTACTTTTAAAAAGGGGATGATTCACTTATTTTCTACAAATCTCAAGACTACAATCTTTTCAGTGGTCTAAGCAAGTTGATGTTATGTAATAATAATCATCATCATTAACTGAAGGCTTCTAAAAACCAGGCACTGTGCTAACCTCCTTACAGAGATTAGCTCATTTTATTCTCAAAACAATTCTCTGGGGTAGAAAATATTATTGCCCCCATTTTTAATATAAGGAGACAGAGGGGCTCCTGGGTGGCTCAGCATCAGACTCTCGATTTCAGCTAAGGTCATGATCTCAGGATCCTGAGACGAGCCCAGCATCACACTCCCAGTCAGTGGGGAGTCTGCTTCTCTTATTCTCCCTCTCCCTTTGCCCATCCCTCCACATGCTCTCTATCTCTCTCTAAAAATAAAATAAATCTTTAAAAATAATGAGACAGAAATACAGAAAGGATCAAGCAGTTAGTCAGCAGCAGTGCCAGAATTTATACCCAAGCAATCTGACCCAAGAAATGTCACCAAGTAACATCGCCTACATTTTCTGCCTGCACATCGATTTCATCATAGGCATATGTGGAACAAATTCTATCAGAACCTCACAATGGCAGGTTTCCACTTTGCTGACATTGTAATACCCCCATACGAACTAAAACAGGTTTATTTTAATAAAAGGTCAGCATGAAGCAGAATGAGTGAAGAAAACAATCATATGATATGGGTGAGTTTATACAACCTCTAAGGCTGAATACAGCAGGCTGTGCCAGGGCTGCCTTCCCTGGGGAGCAACTTTATGTCACTGTGAAATTTACTTCCCTTTTCTAGGGTCTAGTTTCATCACCTTTAAAATGCAGGGGTTGGAAATATGACCACTAACATCCAACATAGCTGTAAGTACCAGATTCAAAAATGTTGAAATTACTTTTGAGTGATACGTTGTTTTGAACTATCCATGCCACTTCCTGTGTTTCTCATTTAATGTTTACTGATTCAGAGTTTTTAATCTATAAAATGACAGTAAGAATAATCCTCATTTATTTTATAATTATAATGCTAAGAGAATTAAATGAGAGAGGTAAAAAGATGGGCAATACCAAGTGTTGGCAAGGATGTGGAGAGACTGGAACCCTCACATATTGCCAGTAGAAATGTGATATGGCTTGGCAACTTTGGAAACAGGTTGGCAGTTTCTCAGAAAGGTTAACATTGAGTTGCCATATGAGGCAGCAATTACAATCCCAGGTTTATACCCCAGAGAAATGAAAATATATGCTTACTCAAAAACTTGTTCACAAATATTTATAGCAGCATGATTTATAATAGTCGAAAAGCAAAAATAACTTAAATGTCTGTCCATCAACTGATGAATAGGTAAATTAAATGTGGCATATCTACATAATAGAATATGATTCAGCCATAAAAAAAATGGGAGTACTTACAAATGCTACTACATGATGAACCTTAAAGACATTCTGCTGAGTTAAAGGAGAGCCACAAAGGACTACATGCTGCACCATTACCTTTATATGACATGTCCAGAACAGGCAAATCTATAAACACTGTAAGTAGATCAGTAGTTGCTTAGGGTTGGGTGGTGAGTGGTGGACAGGAGGGAAAGGAAAGTGCTTCCTAAAGGTTGCACAACTCTGTGAATATGCTAAAAATTAAATTGTATACTTTAAATGAGTGACTTATACGTATATATATTATTTCTCAAAAAGGTGTGTTAAAAATAATAAAAGAAGTAAAAAGTACTATGAAAGTAAGGTAGATAAATTTATACAAATAAAGGCAAAATTGATTTAAGCAACAATTTTGATATGTTAATGGATATACCATATTGTAACTTGGACTTAATGACATTCTGTATGATGTAATAATCAAGTGACTTTGGAGTCAATTAGATATGTATGAATACTGGTAATGCTACTACTTATGAACTGTACAACCTTTGGCTTCTCTACCTTCCTTAGACTTAGTTTTCATCTATAAAACAGTACTCAATTAGTTAACATCTTTTCTATATATTTCTAATTTGTTTGGCTCCTGGTTACTATTTCTGAATACTCTATAGTTGAGGGCTCATTTCAGTGTAGTAACATCAGGCAAATTCTACTTTTTCTGTTAGGTTAACAACGGCATTGAAAAAAGGAAGACCCTTCTCCAGTACTTGAGACACACTACTAACTACTACCTCTTAACATGGTACAGGATAGCTGATCATTCTACAATGTTCCCTGGCCCTCTCTGTGTGGTCACTCAATGGAACAGTGCTCATTTGTAGTCAAGTTTAATCAAGTTTCAAAGTAAAATGTCATGAGACCATGCATTAAATATATACTAAAAACTATGAAAAGTTACATGTATTGGATTCCTTTTTTTATTCCTTCAGCAATTCTATTAAAATACACACGCGCGCGCGCGCACACACACACACACACACACACACACACACACATACACACACATATACCACTTTACTTGCTATGACTTGTTCTCCAAAAATTCACTGAGGCTTATTAATCAGGGAGCTAGATGTTGGGTTTTTTAAATACCTTATTGAAAATGCTAGAAAATTTGGCGATTTAAATAAGATGTCTATAAAGTACACTATGAAAAGCCAGAAGGAAAACAAAACTCATACTCAGCACAGAAACTTCAAGGGTAAAAAGAGCAATTGATAACTCTCCACAATGCCCACAATTTTCTAACACTCGGTAAACAGTGGGTGTCCCATAAATGCTGACTGAATTAATGAACCTCAGAGTCCACCTAAAACTCCAGCACAACTAAACTACCTCTTAAATCCTAGACACATTCAACCAGCATTGTCAGGCTTCCAATTTGAATGGAACTCAAGGGATATCGCATGGAAATAACATACCTACCTCAATGTATCTGTCATCTACTTAAAAAAATTTTTTTCAGTTCATCTTTAACCACAGCTGCCTAACTCCAGGCTACAGAGAGTTATAATGACTACTGAAATGAATTTTTTGTTCACATGGCTATCCTTTGGTCAGAAAGACATACGTTTAGTCTAGGGGAGATCTGGAAGGAGGCAAGAAAAAGGGCATACTTCCCACACAGCAGTGTTATTTGTGATAATGTTTGCTGCAAACTCCGACATGGGAAAGCCCCTGCACTAAGGAAGAAGAAAAAATTTACCATGTCTGAACTTTTATTTTGGCTGAAAAGATCCAATTTGTATCCAGAAGAATTGTTCTTTTAACAGAAACAGTGAAATAAGGTTCAAAATGAAAAGGGAAAGGGCATGATGATTCAAATGCCAAATAAGCGTGTAAGAAGTGCTTCATTATCTGTGTGAACATTTAACTAGATAAAAGAGGACCCAGGTTTTTAACTGGAAGGCATAAGAAGAATCTAATTCTTAGCTACTTTTGCTACTGTGTTATTTTGTATAAATAGGACAGGGGGTTAGATTACATTCTATTTCTCTTCCCATAGAGTAAAAACCTAGGATTCCCCTATAACGAGCATTTAGCTGAAATTCCTAAACCAAACCCAGGATTAGAATACATTTTTAACCATGTTATCATTTGGGGTAGCTATTAAAACAACAGAGAAAAAGTACCCTTTAGTATAAAAAAATTCAGTCACATATGATTTGTCTTCATAAAAAGAGACCTGCTAATTGGCCACATCACCTGATGCTTTGGAACATCAAGGTATGATTGTTGACTCTTAGAAGTCATGATGGTTTTACTGGTCTGGGATTATAATTTTCCTCGACACCAGTCTACACTTGCCAAATGCCTTGAGAATTCATTTAAAACTGGTTTTAGAAAAACAAATTATTTCTGAGAAATTTCTTTATACTATGTACTATACAACCCTTCCTTTTTTCTTTCTTAATGTTCTGCTGAGAAAAATATGAAAGGTAGGTAGGAAATGCTGGAATATAGACTTTGACTGGAACTTTTAAAGCATATACCACTAATACATAAAAATATTAAATGAGAATGACAATAAAGCATTTGTAAGTGACACAGGGACAAATTTTGCTGTTTCTGCCAGGTTAATTCAACAAATAGACATGTAACTTAATCAGCTAAAAGCAAACTAATTCCAATGCTTGGCTAATATAATGCTAAAAATCTCAAACTATTTTTACCTTCCGCCCACCCTCCACACTCTCACTGACCAAATCTTTACCCCTTTCCATAAAACTACCTACCTATAGCCAAGTGAAACCCCAATTTAAAAAATAACAATTAATGGAATCAAGCTGTAAAAAAAAGAATGAATGTTCTCTGGACCATGGTTACTCATTGAACAGACTGCTATTAAAGCTGGAATCTATGGTTGGCAATGTCAGAGCTCGTTTTACAAACCCTGGAGAATGCCACAGTTATCACTGTCCAAAAACAACATTCAAGTGGTCTGATCTGAATAGTTCCTAAGTTTAGAATATTTTAGACCATATTTCTACAGGAAGACATGTCAGTAATTATGTAGCCACCCACACAGCCTTGAGTGCCATCTCGAATGAAAGCAAATGATGGGGAGATATGTGCTTGGTTGGTTATCTTAACAGCATTCCTTTAGCTAAGGCTGCTAATGCTAAGACACATTATTACATGTGATCAATTAAGGCATGCTGATAATCCACCCAAAAAGGTAAAAAGAGAAACTGGACAGGGCGTCTGAGTGGCTCAGTCGTTAAGTGTCTGCCTTCGGCTCGGGTCATAATCTCAGGGTCCTGGGATGGAGCCCCACATTGGGTCCCTGCTTGGCAAGAAGCCTGCCTCTCGCTTTCCCTCTGCCCCTACTTGTGTTTTCTCTTTCACTATGTCTCTCTCTGTCAGGTAAATAAATAAAACCTTTTTAAAAAAGAAGAAGAAGAAACTGGAGACCCCAACAGTGCTGATGATGGTGCTAAGCATTTCCTTCAGTCCAGAGTTTAAGAGGTAAATGTGGCATTTTCACAATAGAGTGAATTGTTGAGTTTTCTTTTTCATGCATCTTCTTTTAAAACATCTAGTTTTTCAGAGTCCATATCTCTTGAACCCCAGTGGTTTTTATTTTTGCTTTTTTTTTTTTAAGATAAAATACATAGTTATACCACTACTATCTGGTAGTACTTTGGCAAGACATGTAACGGACAATATGGCTCAGACAACATGGAAATAATATAAAAGTTAATGGGTGGAGCTTCCTGGTTTCATATGGAGTGAAACAAGGGTAAACTATTGGTATTTCTACAATCATAGGTTGTCGGGACATTATAATTGGTAGGGGTCTTGCTGAAGCTATGTTGTATCTGATTTATTCTGTGCTGTAAACTCCTCCAGGCCAAAGACTGTTTCATTGTTTGGTGTACCCCTTCCATAGTCTTAGTCCCACAGCAGGCAATTAATGTATGTTTACTACACTGAGGTAAAATAAAAAGCCTGACAACTCAGTAGTGCACGAGTGTCCATCAAGATAGCAATTTATAGTGGTGCCTCGGTGGCTCAATCAGTTAAGCATCCAGATCTTGATTTAGGCTCAGGTCATGATCTCAGGGTCCTTGGATGGAGCCAGGCATCAGGTTTTGCACACAGTGGGGATTCTGCATGAGGATTTTCTTTTCTTTTCTTTTCTTTTTTTTAAAGATTTTATTTATTTAGTTGACAGAGCGAAAGATCACAGGTAGGCAGAGAGGCAGGCAGAGAGGGAGGAGGAAGCAGGCTCCCCACCGAGCAGAGAGCCCGATGCGGGCCTCGATCCCCCTCGAAGCCTGGGATCATGACCAGAGCCGAAGGCAGAGGCTTTAACCCACTGAGCCACCAGGCACCCTGCATGAGGATTTTGTCTCTCTCTGTCTCTCTCTCTCTGTGTCTCTGTCTCTCACTCTTACCACCCCAGCCCTACCCTTCCCACCACTCTCGGGCTCTCTCTCTAAAATAAATTAAATAAATCTTAAAAAAAGAAAAAAGACAAATTTATACTTGGGCAATGGAAATCCATCCCTACATTCCAAGTGGACAAGACCAAGGCCTACCATTTTTAAAAAGCTTTTATATGCTATTTATTGGGTCCACCATAGGCTAGGCTTTAAATTCACACCTTCCACAGATATTGCATTACAATGAATTAGTTTTCAAGTCTTTACCATTAAGTTTATGTGAAAAATGTTACAAATATTGATAAATGTAACTTAACTTTAAAATCATCATCATAGTAAAGGTTATATGATGTAAGCAGGTGAGTCCACTTTTTCCAGCAGCAAAAAATCTGCCTCTAGCTCTCAGGTCATGATCCGGAGGTCCTGGGATCCAGCCCCTCCCCACCCCTTCCACCTCCGCCCACTGGACTCCTTGCTCAGTGAGGAGCCTGCTTCTCCCTCTCCTTCTGCCTGCCGCTCCTGCTTATACTCTCTCTCGTTCTCTCTGTGAAATGAATAAATAAAATCTTTAAAAAAAAAAGATTGCTTGATATGCTAGAAAGAACACAAGGCCTTCGACTTAACAATTTGATTCCCAGATTTGTTATTTCTCCAAATATTCTTAATTAATATATTTCAAACTGAGACCTACTATTCCACTAATTTATAAAGAAAGAATATAATACCAGTATCTTGTCTGGAAAAAAAAATAGCATTTGGAACAAATTTCTGTTTAAGAATTGAGGACACCAATGGATTACAATTGTTTTTTTTTAAGATTTTATTTATTTGACAGAGAGAAACACAGCTAGAGAGGGAACGCAGACAGGGGGAGAGAGAGGGAGAAGCAGGCTTCCCACCAGGCAGGGAGCCCGATGCGGGCCTCAATCCCGGGATTGACCTGAGGCGAAGGCAGACGCTAAGGACTGAGCCACCCAGGTGCCCGGGATTACAATGATTTAAGAGTAAAGATTAGTCAGATTATACAGGAGTAGAGGGGACATTCAATAGCTGGGTTTAAAGGATTTTCAGTATCAAAATATTTTTATAGAAAGAATTTTTGTTTTCTGTAATGTTGGTACTGAATTTCAATTTCTAAAATAAAACATGTCATTGACTTGGAACATGCACATGATGAGAACATAGGGTAAGACACCACTGAACAGTCACTGAACAGATTCAACTTGTTCTCAATAAAAGATATTACGGGCTAAGACAATGAAGCACATTTTCTTGGCTGGTAAGAGCACCAGTGAGTATCAGCTCTGGTCTCAAGCCGCTAAAGAGATTAGAGGATAGAAAAGGGCTTTCCAGGAGAACCCCACTCTTCACCTGAAGAGTCAACAGGCCCACCTCTGAACAGGCAACTGGTTTGCTGCAGAAAGACAGACATTACTGGGATTGTTTTCAACATCTATAAAAACAACAATAATAACAAAAGAGCAGAATCTCAGCTTTGTCCTCCAAACCTCACAATTCTGAAACAAACCTATGCCTCAAAAATATATACCTCTAAAAGTTAGTCAAGGATCCCCGAATATGTAAAAAAAAGCATTGGATAAATCTATTTACTTTAAAGAATAATTGGTTAATAGCATCACTTTCATGTTCAGCAACTCTCTAAACGCACTAAAACCAGAATCTGATTTAAGGAAATTTCATTTCTTTACACCTTTTTCTCAGGAGCAAACTGATACAGCCCCACGGGAGATACTCTGCCTGCTGGCTCCCTCACTTCCAGCACTTCTTTTCCCAGGGGTTCTCTGTGGGGTTGCCCCTGACCCACACATCCATGAGGGGATCATGTACAGCCCTTTGACGAACATGAATTTGCTCCTGCTTGTAACGTGAACTGCTTCAAGACTGCCCCTGACTGTAAGCCAAAAAACAAGTTAGCCTAGATTATTTAGATTGAGTGAAAAACCTGCCCTAGATTCAACTTTGGCAGGGAGTCCTGAGCTAAAAATTAGGTCCTTGAATTTTGGAGAGGACAGAGACCACTTTGGTTGTTCCCCTACCAAGCCTCCCAACTCCTGAAAGAGCATAAAAAAGATTAATTTCCAAAGTTAAGAAATCAGGCTTCAACCCACCATTGTGTGGTCATAAGAATTACACCTAACTACTCATGAGTTATAAGGCACTGGATTCAATCAGTGAATGAATTCATCTTTTTTCCATTAGCTATCTCTACTGCAGCAAAGAACTGGCAAAAATGAACAAATTGGGTAAAGTGAACCACAGGCCTTTTTATAGTTCACACCTAATCAACTACTTAATTTTGGATTTGAATGTATCTACTAATGTGACCATATCTTCCCACTCAAGGTTGATTATTCACTACATTCCACCACGCCCACCTTATACAGACCCAGAAGAAAAATTCCTCTTAGTATTGGGGAAGTCAATCTGATATTGAAAACCCAAACAACAAATAAACAAGCACACAAAAAACTAAAACAAGAAGCATCCTCTGTTTCTTTAGAAAATTAAGAACCTTTTAAATGGATGTGATTCCAATTTTGTACTGACTAGAAAAAAGTCAAATCTGTGGCCTATGTCTAGCAATGTAGGAATATTTTATATATATTTTCATCCAGACTGCTTGAGGCTTACTGAGAAATCTACTTTGATTTAACCTACCTTTTTTTCTAGACTGTCCTTTGTACTACTGGGTTGCCTTGACTAAATAATAAGTGCAGCTTCTTGCTAAATTTGTTTTAAGTGGTTCATCCAAAGCTGAGAACAGTAAAAAGTCTCAATTCAGTTCAAATAACATCAGTAATATTTAGGTCTCAATCCAGTAATTCTCATTTCAGAAATTTTTCTCCATATCACCTCAACACTAATGCCAATAATCTACTGATCATATACTATGTGCCTGATACCTTCCCTCAGAAAGAAGATTCTTGTATTTGAAAGCTTAAAGGTAACACTCTGTAAAAATTTAAGTTGAGATCCAACTAGCATCTATTAAACAAAGGAAAATATCACATGGTATTAAATTCAGTAATTAACTTCAAAGTATTTCCTATAAATAATCTTGATGAGCTTAATAAATGAAGGCTGGAGTTGTTAGGAGAAGACTCCCTGGGGGTTGGAGAACCTAAATTAGTTCTGTTGAAGAAGACTGGAGGTGATTCCAAGCAAGGTATGTATATCAGTGAAGGCACAGAGGTAAGACTCTGTTTTCAAGGGCTAATGATCCTCACATTTTCATAGAGCAATGAAGACACCCATGTGGGAAAAAAAGCAGAGCTTACAGGAAGAAACTTCTGGATAATCAGTATGTGAGGACATAACAAATCAAATCAAAGATTTGACCCTGGTGATTACAGTGTTCAAAAAGAGTGCCCAGTCTTTCCATCTCAGGCCCAGTCAATACTGAAAGTAACTACTTCTCTTTATGGAGTACAAAGATTTTCTGTTCAAGGCCAAGGACCAGATTATTTTAAGACAGGCTACCAATTATCAAATATTTCAGTCTGTGTTTAAGCTATTTCCCAGAGAAAATAAAGGTGTTCGTTCTACATTTAGAATTCATGGCTTACTCGAGCTATAAAATTAAAATGTAAAACTGCCCCTTTTCTTGATTTCTATCCAGAATCTGGCTTACTAATCCGCCTTTAGAATGGAGATAAATAACATACTTTAATCTAAAGGAGGGGTGCCTGGGTAGCTCAGTTGGTTAAGTGAATGCCTTCAGCTCAGGTCATGATCCTGGAGACCTGGGGTCAAGCCCCACATTGGGCTCCCTGCTCAGCTGGAAGCCTGCTTCTCCCTCTTTTACTCCTCTGCTTGTATCCCCTCTGTGTGTTTCTCTCTGTCTAATAAATAAATAAAATCTTTAAAAAAAAATCTAAAGAAAATGAATAAATCCCATTTCCATTCCAGAACAGCCCAGAAACAGAAACATCGAAGTGTGTAGGGCCCAAACAACAAAAGGGTCTTATCCTCTAAAAGCCACTGCAGCACTAATGCTTTAAATCCCAACATTTCTGCCAAAGACTATAGAACCTGGAAAGATACAGGTTTAATACCATATAATTTCACCTGAACTGGAAATAGTGTGTTTCTAACATAGTTTCAGCAGACAAATTTAAGGCTGGCTAACTCGTAAATTGAAAGAAACATATTCTAAAATTAGTAATTAGGAGAAGGAAAAGACCAGTATAATTAGAAGCTCTAAAAGTTACTATTAAACATAACGTTATTTCCAGGATATCCCTTTTTGTCTCAATTATACAACTGTATTTTCTATTTTAAGCCATTCTTCATGGCATCTCATCTATGTTATTAGTTAAACTTAAAAATAGGCCACCACAGCTTTTGGAAACATCCCATTTTAAAATCTGGAATAAAAAAGAAAAGAGATTTACAACCAAAAGACCAATCACAATGGGATACATGAGTATTAGTGATGTACATGTTTCCTCCCATTCAAGGCAACATGGTAGTCAACCAATAGGGAGACCCTTTCTCTCCCACTCAGTAAGCACTTGCACATAACTAGAGGTTCCTCTATTTCCTCTAACCCTTAATTTCTCACTCTCTGAGTACAAACCATATTGTCCATTTTCTTCAAGAATATATGAGAATTGAGAAGACATTTGTTTTTTTTTAAGAATGTTAAATTCTGAGAAAAATCACAATTTTAGCCACCAGCCCCATGCTTATACTCTAAACTCTGCTTTACCTGATATAATTCACTACTAACTACTACTCTAGCTGTTGTTTCATATATTTATATAATAGTTCCAAATTTAACATTAATAAGCCAACGTTCCAATAAAAAGTGTCCCAATTTGCAGGGTGCACATCCCTCCCAAGTTTGCTACTAACAATAACTGTCTGAAAACCTCAGCATCATATTTAACTCACAATTCCTCCTTTGTCCACTTAGATATTAAGTCACCATGGACTTTCAGCTTTGCCTTCAAAGTATCTCCCCATATGTATTTCTTCCTCTCCACTCCAACCACTATAATCCTCCTCAAATCACCTCTAGTTCACTGAAGCAGACTTTAGGTAAAGAAAAAGAGGAGAAAAGATCACTCATATTGTGCTAGAGAGAGTGATTATTATTTTAGGAAATACCTTTTCAGACAATTCCTTCTGAAACTAGCTCCACATATACAGATATGTACACAGGTTTACATGAATATGATCATATTTTAGAGGTTTTGCTTATTTTATGCAATATTATACAATAAATATCATACCACACAATTTAATTTTAAATATAATTTTCTATGTTTGTATTTCCTAACTGATCAAGTCCTCATTTTATAGAGAAGAAATACATGTGTGGAAGTTATAAGTCTCACCCACGCTATGGAATAATTTAGTAACAATATTCAAAGATCCCCAATCTTGCCAGTGTTTATCTTACTTAATCTCAATTTATATTAACTCTCCTATATCAGCCTTTTTACCAAAAATTATTTGGTCCACTCATCATTTCTCACACACCTCAAGTATCTCCACTAACATACATTAATATACATTAACTTGTATTCTTCCTTCTGCTTATAAATCCTTCTTAATCTCCTCTTAACTGTGTGTCCTTTCCTCAAAATTAAACATAAGTTTTGCCTTCATTTCTGCATTCATGACTCACTCATTCAACATATATTTACTCTGTATTATGCCCCAGTACTAAAGATTCAGAGTTCAACAATATACACACAAGCCCTGACCCTAAGCAATTTAGCCACTAATGATCAAGAAAGACAACTACACAAGGAATAACACAAAAATGTGATAAACAGGGGTGCCTGGGTGACTCAATTGGTAAAGTAATTGCCTTCGGCTTAGGTCATGATCCCGGAGTCCCAGAATCAAGTCCTGCATCAGGCTCCCCACTCAGCAGGAGACCTGCTTCTCCCTCTCTCACTCCCCCTGCTTGTATTCCCTCTCTAGCTGTGTTTCTCTCTGTCACATAAAATATTTTTTTAAAAAGTGATAAACATTAGGTAAAGGTGCATGACAGAGACCTATGGGGTAGCCAATAGGAGAACTTCCTCTGTGAAGCTCGAAAAGACATCCTGGTCCACGGTGTCTCCTCCTAGGTCAGAACTCCTCTGTCATTTATTTATTTATTACCTATACTATTCATTTTGAAACTCAGTCTATGCTTTCTTATACCATAATTTACCTTTGGGGTATATGTTCTTCTTCTCTATTTAAACAATTAGTTTCCTTACAAATGAAGAATTTGTTTTATCTTTTTTCTGTGTTCTTAGAAATTAGTACAGACCCTTGCAATAAGCAAGTGCATTGTTACTGTCACTGTTAACACTGAGAAATAAGAATTTGTCTATGACTAGAAATTGCATGCTTCTAATAATTTAGAATATTTTTATCATTTTCACCTTCTTCGGATTCCTAATTTGTTTCTAGAATGTAGAGTTTATGTAGCTCTCTACCGAGACTTCCCTCTCTCATGAGCACTAATACATGAAAACAGTGCTGTGATTCCTCCTTTCTAGCCATGTTGGGCTGAAAGTCAATAAGCTTGGCATTAAAAGGTCTGAAACCCTTCAAAAAAAAAAGACAGAACTGTTTGCTGTATTGTACAGCCATACCCTGAACCTGGCCTGCTTGGTTTGCTTGATAATACTGATTCTATGAATATAACTTACTAGTAAATGGACAGTAAAATAACATAATCAATCAAGAATAAGCTATGTTTGATAGAAACAAAAACTTCATATTTAAATAGCTCAAAAAAATTAATAACCTTGCTTCTGCTGCTGATTTAGAAGAATAATCTATATGGACAATTTTGCAGACATGTCAAGACTGTCTAAATGAAGGATGAGTGATTGTACATCTACGAACAGTCATAAAAAGCAAAATATCTGGCTCTAATGAATCTCATTCTGACTTATGTAGAATGAAAGAAATAAAACAAACAAAAAACCTGGAATCATCTCTCAAGTAAAAAAAAATTACAAATAAATTGCTAACAAACTTTCTTAATTGTTTTGACTAAGTCAAAGCTTCCAATAAGAGCACCTCTTATTCCTGA
Organism: Spilogale gracilis; assembly: GCA_004023965.1. Taxonomy (NCBI): domain Eukaryota; kingdom Metazoa; phylum Chordata; class Mammalia; order Carnivora; family Mephitidae; genus Spilogale; species Spilogale gracilis. Next base: position 48,120 of record PITA01012508.1, read on the forward strand.
AATAAAACTATATTTAATGTACTTTTTTGTTTCCCTTACTAAATATTTGAAATTCTTACTCTTTTTTCAGTTAAATAATTCTAAGTTTATTGTACCTTACATCAGCTACTATATTCTATGTGATAGAATTCTGTAAGTAGTCTATAGGAAATGTAAGAATTAGTATGGCCATATCAATCCCACAGTCAGAAAACTACCGTGGCTCCCAATTGCTTTGCAAATGAATTATAAAATCATAAAACCTGACATGTTTCTAAATATCCTAACTTTTCCTTTAACCTAGAGGTATATAACCTAAGCCAAGAATAGGGTTTGGGGGTCAGGAAGTCCCTTAAAACTAAAAATAACATTTTGGGTGATTTTATGTATTTTTCTAGAGGAAAGAGCCCAAAGCTTTTAGAGTCCCATTGGAGTCTCTGACCTCAAAAAAGGTTCATATGCATAATTTTAATATTCCCCTTTCACCACCTCCATCATACTTAATGGCCTACATCCATTATTATTTCACAGATCTGGAATTTCTAACAGTCAAGAAAACCTACCTGCTGCCTTAAAGCAAGAGACATATTATTTCCTTCACTTATAACACCCTAACCTTTACAAAGCTCTCTTTGAGATTCCCTCCTCTGCCAATCCATCCTACGAGGTCTCACCAACCCAATTCACCTTGATGTATCAGAGTTACCAATCTTCAACTGTTGACAGATGACACAGCTGACTAACTGGTTGAGGATACCAGGCCAGTCCACGTGAATTGTGGGAAAATGCATTCATAGGGGATTTTCTAGGACATATTCCCCAGGTTGCCATGTTACAAGGTCTTTCCAAGACCAGGGTTGAAGTGAAACAAATAACTTGAGTGATAAAAACTGTAAGCATCCAAAGCTAGAAAAATAAGGTATTTTAAGGCAGGTTGGGCCCTCTATCACCCTCTATGTCACACCATATCAGTATCCAGCTCCAACACTTAGAGGATAATCTTCAGCTCTAAAATGAATCCCAATAAAAATCTGTCTTAAACTCATTTAAGTTTGCACACAACAGCAATTAAGGTTAAAATTCATAAACAATATGTGCAAACTTAAATGAATGAAGTAAATATTACTTTTCTCCCTTTGCTATTACTTCAGTTTTACTTAAGGCAAGTTACCTGAAAAATCTAACAGGCAACCCAAACTATTTTTAGAAACTTACCAGGATATAAGTTACAAATAAAACAAATTTCCACATCTCACACCAAATGTTTCCAATTTCTTGGATCTAAGAAATTTAGGACTAACGAGTGAATAGCATTGCCACCCACAGAAAACTTGAAATGTTAAACAGAAGACCTTTTTTTTCCACCATTTTAACAATTAACATGTTATGATTAGCATTTTCTGACTTTTTTGCCATATCTCTCAGAAGACTTCTTTTTTCTTCCCCCCCAAAAACAAAAATGAAACACAATGTAATACATCCTGTAAAAGTTTCAATTGATACTCCCTCCCATTCCTTACATCTATTCCACCGTTAGGACCTGTGTTTGAATAATTCATGGTAACTTTGATGAATTAGCTACTGCTCTTCTAGAGGCCCACTGCTTATATTCCATGATTAAAATGCCCATAGCAAATAACATATCTGTGGGGAACAACCTAATGCTATACTTTCTTATTCACTGTGCTTTGGGACACTGTATGTGTCCCAAAGGCATGCTGAGCCAGTACCTGCCACAGGCTAACTGAACTCATGGAATTGAGAGAATTTTTCTTACTCTTCTTAAGATTCAAATCCTGGCATTCACAACAGCTTTTCTTTTTTTTTTAAGTGATAACCTCTATTATGAGATACGAAGGTATGGGTATGTGTGTTAATTTATATATACTTTAAAGCAGTCACACTCATGGTAAACAAATTGAGGAAAAAAGAGGTATTTCAGAAAGCATATATTCAAATGGGCTTTTCCCGTTGGTATATATTTTCATCCTTATTCCATGTAGAGACTTATTTTTACGGCCTGTAGTTCTCCATAGCAAAAGGCTGACTCAATCAGTTATGGCTAGAATAAATATTAAAAATAAGTGCTGATGATGGCTAATGCTTATTGGGTGCTTTTTATATGCCAAACATTTCTCAAAGCATTTTCGATATAATATTCACCTAATCCTCTCATCAGTCCCTTGAGACCAAATATGTACCATTATTTTCAGCAACTTATAGACCAGAAAACTGATACTGAGAAAATAGATCATTTGCTTAAAGCCACAATGCTAGTAAATAGAAGGGCCCACTTAAATCTGGGTAGTTCAACTTTAAACCCAATGTTCTTTGTCCTAGGCTATAATAATGGATCACCCTGTGAAATAATCTACCAACTTTTTAACTTCCTTCTCTGTTTATAAGAATCTGAAGCTAACAGCTATCAAGACTACACCTTAGTATATGTGTTATCACTGACAATTGCAATAGATGCATTATTTGTACTTCTTTTAAAAGAACAACAAAATCACCTGATGAGATTAAAAAAACTTTTAGGTATATAACAAGACAGTTAGGGCTGGGCTTTGTATCAGCATGAGTTTAATCAAGAAAACAGAAACCACTTTGATTATTTGTAATTCAGGTATCTTGAAGTAGGGTTTAACGGGTGTGGAGGGGCTGAGAAGCCAGGCAGGGATGTGTGATGATGTAAGCTAGCAAGTAGCAGCAGCAGGAGGCTACTATCACCTCACAGGTTGGAGCTATAATGGGAAAAAACAGAGGTTTCAGAGCCCAAGGACCTGGAATCACCAGAGAGAACAACGGCAGACTTGTTCAGAGGGAGCTGGGGCCCTGGAGAAAATGCAGCCACAAATGAAATGCTGTCCAAAGCAGATGAGGACAGGGAGGAACATTAACATCAAACTCTTGCTGCCTTCGGGTCTCCCAGTGCCTCCCAACTGACATGGTTCCTGAGAGATGGCAGCCTGCAATCCTGTGACACAGAGCAGAGCTGGAGGCAGCTAAGGAATGGCTCAGTAACCATATGGGGGTTTCCACCGTGGCTTTGTTACCTACACAAATAGTCAAAGTTCTGGTCCAAATAGTATCCAAGAGTAAATATTCCTAAACAAAAGGCTCATACATTTACCAAGCCAGATTTTTCACATTTTAACTACATAAAACAGAAAACAAATTATGTTAATGTTCCTTTTTAAAGGCCAACACAATTTTATAAACATAACATTAACTCTTTCACAGACTTTGCATGAAAAATTCCTATAAGAACCAAATACAGATGTCACTTTTAACTAAAGCTTTACTTAATGGGATGTTCTCCTCATTAAATATTTGTCTACCTCTCTGCATTTACTGCCAGGCTCTCCATGAAGTTCTTTCAATTATGCAATTAGATTCTATCCTCAAGAAAACCTTACAAAGTGGGTATTCTTGCTCCATTTTCTGAAATATTTTGGCCAGTGAGGTCTTTTTTCCAAGGAGTAATGATGTGATCAGCAGTACACACTGCTGGTTGCTTATCCAGCCATCATTTCTCTCTATTCTTTCCTCACAGAATGGTGATGCTCCTCCCCAAAATGTTACAAGAAAATGTGAACCTATTCCCAGATCCAGGGGATAGATCTGAATAGTCTAAGTCTAATAGAGAGGGAGAATCAGAGATTTTGCCCCCTAAGGAACATGTGGCAATGTTTCAGACATTTCTGGTCCTCACACTAAAGAAGGGGCAGGGTGACCACTGGTACCTTTTAGGTAGAGGACAGGGATGCTGCTAAATATCCTATTATTCACAGGATAACTCCCACACACACGAAAAAGAGGTACCAAAACCATGATCTAAGCCACTGGCTCTGACAGTGAGGTCTTTGAACCAGCATGAGCTTGATCTTAAACCCAGTATCAACTGGGAACTTGTTAGAAACACAAATTCTCTCGCTCTACCCCAACTCGGCTGAATCAGAAACTCTGGATGGGCGACCTTATATTTTAAAAGTTTCCAGATGATTCCGATGTATACTAAGGTTTCAGGGTCACTACAGTGCAGCTCCAGGAATTGGCCATCTATAGCCCATGGGCCTGCCCCGTTTCTGTAAAATTTTATTGAAACACATACCCATTTATTTACTTTTTTGTCTAATGCTGAACAGTTGTGACAGAAACCAGATGGACTGCAAAACCTAACATACTTACTATCTAGCCATTTACAAAAAAAGTCTGCCAATCCCTGAAGCCAACCATAGTAATTTTATCATTCATGCCAGTTATCAGTTTAGGGAGCACTGTTCAGGAAGGCATATGATTATGAAGAACAATAGGATAGGAGAGGAATGTGGGCAGACATGAAGATGGAACATTAGTGAAAGCATTCTTTATTTCGAAGGAAGAAAAAGAGCAAGGGATGTCTTCTTTTCACCTCCGGGTATTATACTGTCTGGATGTGATAGCTAGAACTGCAACAGCCATCTTGAAGTCACGAGGAAAGCCAGGCAAAAGGCAAGAACAATATTCCAAAGACAGGGGAAGTGAGAGACAGAAAGAATCTGATTTCTATTGTTAAATTTTTTTTCCACAGTGAAGCTGTGGAAAAAATAAATTGAGAGGCAAAAAGACTGGATAAGAACCCAAAAAGGAAATTTTTAAAAAGGACGAACCCAAATAACCACAGGCATTTTTTATTACCTTAAGTCTATGTTTTACTGCATGTATGTTTGGACCCATAATCCAGACAAATTCTGAAGTAAAACAATTCTGGTTTGAAGCAAATTAAATTTTTCCCCCAACAATAGTGAAGAATAACTATTTCCTTTTCCACTGCAACCAGAGCAATTTAAACTAACAGGCCACATTTGCAGAAATATAATCCAAAGGTTTACCACAGGGAGCACACAGCACAAGCTCATTCTATTTGTAATCATTTTCTCCAAGAAATCAACGGCAACTAAAGAGACCACAACTTAGATTTTAATCAATCTGAATTAGTGCTGTGCCAAATCCAAATGAATATTTAACATCTTCAAAGTGTGAAAAACCTCATTTTCCACCAAATATAATATAGCCCAGCACATATCTACATAATATATAATGCAAATAGCATTGTGCTAGCTAGGTTCTACAGACACAAAAACAGGTAAGACACAATCCCCTGCCTTTTGTAGCTTTCCATCTGGTGGGGAAAATGACAAATACATACAGAATTATAAGATAAGGAGTCATAGTATAGAAGTTTGTGTTGGTAGATGTACAGAGGAGGAGCAGATACTCTAAGTTAGAATTAAAGTCACGAGTGAGAAAATATTATAGAAACTAATTTTCCACATAAATACAAATATTGCAGAAGCTGCTATTTGGAAAACTGGTATTTTTAGATGTTGCATAGAGAAGACTGTAACACTTATATTGTAAATTAATTTGAATATAATTATTTAAAATACATTAGTCTGCAAGAAACATTTGGGGGAAGGGAAACATTTTTATTTGCAAAGCACTATCCTTCCTAAAAGGTCACTATACTTGGGAGATTTATCTTCATTAATTTCTCATTGTACATCTGGTAGAAGAGGGTATCATCTTTCAAGACTGATAAGGATAGTCACAATGTCATAAAAGTCTTCCCAAGTGCAAAGAAGGGTCCATGTCAGAGCAGAAGCTTAGCAGGGCCATCTAGGGTTCACACAGTCAAATTAGACCCTGGGGTTATAGACAGTCCAAGATCCTATCGAACTAGGAACTAGCTCACTACCTAATCAAGTCATCATAAGGAAGAGATCTAGCATTAATCATTTCATTACATTTTGGACCAACTGGAAAAGCAATTTCTTATGTGGTTATAGTCCTACTGATAATGTTTATCATGTGGTAAATTCCATAAACAATGAAGTCTATATGTTCACCAGAAAAGAAAAGTATGGGGGTTAAGAGGATAGGGCTATGGGGCGCCTGGGTGGCTCAGTTGGTTAAGCGACTGCCTTCGGCTCAGGTCACGATCCCGGAGACCCAGGATCGAGCCCCACATCAGGCTCCCTGCTTGGCAAGAAGCCTGCTTCTCCCTCTCTCACTCCCCCTGCTTGTGCCTGTGTTCCCTCTCTGGCTGTGTTTCTCTCTGTTAAATAAATAAAATCTCAAAAAAAAAGAAAAAAAAAAAGAGGATGGGGCTAGTGCTACTGCATGTCAGGACCTAAGGAGTCACAAAACAATTAGAAGCCATTGGCCTAAACAGGTCACACAATTAACAATGACATTAACTTCAGCTATAAACTCTGCTTGTCAACACATCCTGCAATTACCTCTTTGCTAAAGAACCTCTCAAGTAATTAACTAATGCCAGATCTGCTAGGGACAGTATGTCCATAAATACTAGCCAACCCCAAGATTATGTTAAACATCATGCCCTCATCTTATTAGATCTGAGAGGTCACCCAGCTTCAAGCTTACTGATTACATTTGGCCCATCTACTACACTCTTCTCTGGGAAATATTTTCTCAAGTACTGCATTTTCTTTCTGGAAAATGATCCTCCTCACGAAATTTGCTTTGCTATTATCCACTCTAAATATCAAAAAATAAATAAAATTTTCCATGATCAAGGTCTAGGCTTTCATCCAAGATTCTCATCTGCTCTTCATCTATTTCTTTTCTCTCAAAACTTAATAAACTCACCTGGACAACTTTACTGCATTTTAGATATGCTTATTGCCTCTGAAGGAATAAAAATATAATTTGTCTGTACAAGTCATTATTTATCATTGAGCAATCACTCCTACACCCTCTTGAGCCTACTTCACAAATTCTCAGTCCGAGCCTACAGAGATATGAAATAGATAAATGTCTCTCTAGACTCTCTGTGAGTCAAAAGTCCTTAGAGAAAAAAATGAGTTTTTAACCTGAGAAACAACTAGGAGAACAATCTCTAGGAGTGGATGACTTTAGGCACCTGTGGTCAGAAGCAATCCAGACTGATGGAAGTCCTCAGCCTGAGCCACCATTACCAGTCTGCTTTACCAGCTGTGCAGAGCCCTGGCTTACCATAAAATCAGCTTCACTGACTTGGTGGCAGTTCATGGTTTTGAAATTCCACTTTAACTGGAAATTTTCTAAAACTGTTCTGTAACTCCGGTTTGCTGACAAGCAACATTTACAAATTTGGCAAGACACCCATCTCACCCCAGCTGCCTCCGATTTCCTGTCCCCGGGGACAGTCTCCAGCTTGGCTGTGGGGCTCCACACAGCTAGCTCTGCCATTGCCTCCAGCAATGTGATGTGGTGGAAGGCACAGTGGATGGAAGGTAAGGAGACATGAGACTGGTCCTGCTCGGCAACTAATGAGAATGCCCTCAAATTTCCTGGATGTTGGTTTCCGCATCTCTAAGCTCCCTTTTAGCTCTAGTCAGACAGTTGTTCCATAGCAGTTAATGAGCAGATATTATGGGCTAAGAGTATAACAAGGGATATAAGCCAAAAACCCCACCCTCCAGGAGTTCATAATCTAACGACTCTCTGATACAATACACAGCTAACTTGCCATTTTTTATATTAAAAAAAGAAATGCTGCTGACAAATCCAAAATCAATTCCAATTTCTAATATGGCTCTTTTAAAACTTCTTCTCCACCAACTTCTGTATAAACAAATAGGTAACGATTTTAGAATACATGAAAGACCATCACTTCCATCTTTCTTCCTTTGTTCACTGGGACTGTCCATTTTGAAAACAAATTTAAGGAGGATGAAACAGGAGAAACAAGAAGCTTGGATAAGTCAACAATGAGCTAATTACTCACTAGACAACAAAAAGTTGACTGAATTGATATTCAAAACAAAACATACTTTTTAATGATACCAGCTAAAAATCTCAGCTTATTCCACATGTGAAATATTAGATTGAAAACTGGTTAGAGAATAGTGCACAGGATGACAACCAAGCACATACTCATTGCTATTTTCTACATCATTTGGTTTTATATCTTCCAATGCCTGTTATGCTAAAGTCCAGTATCACTTGGAAAAGAGGGAATTCATCATTGAGCACTGGCTCATACATATCAGGAAAGGAAAATACTTACTTTTATGGAAAACTAAGGATGACCTACAGGAGAGAAATAAATATGAGTGGTATGAAAGCAAAGGAAAAGAAATGGAATTTACATTAGGAGATTAGGGAGAGAGATAAATAGAATAGCAGTGTCCTTTAGAAGGTCTGGACATGATTTTTTTTAATTAACATATAATGTATTATTTGTTTCAGAGGTACAGGTCTGTGAATCATCAGTCTTATACAATTCACAACACTCACCATAGCACATACCCACCCCAAAGTCCATTACCCAGCCATTCTATCTCCCCACACCACCACCCCCCAGGCAACCCTCGATTTGTTTTCTGAGATTAAGAGTCTCTTATGGTTTGTCTCCCTCCCTGGTCCCATCTTGTTTCATTTTTTCCCTCCCTACCCCCATGACTCGTGCCCTGCCTCTCAAAGTTCTCATATCAGAGAGATCATATGACAATGGACATAATTTAAAAAAAAACAAAAAAAAACAAAAAAAAAAACCTAGGTTCTAATTTTCTACCATACAAACAATTGGTTGAGTCACCTATATCAAATCATTAATCTGAGAAAAAGAATATTGGTATTCGCTGCTTATAAAAATCTAGGAAGCTGAGGGAAAGAAGATGGCGGAAGGCCAGGTGACCGCATTTCGGGGAGTTCCCTGAAGTGCACTCAATTCCAGCAAAAAAAAAAAAAAAAAAAAAAAAAAAAAAAAAAAAAAACACTACAGGACCACTGTGAGCACCCAAGAAATCAGCCTGAAATGTGATATTTTGCGCTTCTGGATCACCACGGGAGACAAAGACCATCCGCAAAAAGGTAGAAACAAGTGAGAGGGACCGGAGGCTTGCCCCCAGAGACAGGGGAGTGGGGGAGGAATTCCGCAGAGCTGAACAATTGAAAGCAAATACCTCAACATGAAAGAGCTCTGTGAGTGAGGAATAACAGCAGATTATGGTCTGAATCAGGGGGAGACAGAACGGGAGTACAGCAGAGCCCGCAGCAAGTCAAGGAGACTTTTCTTTCGCCTCCGCTGCCGCCACTGGAGCGGGGATACGAGGACCAGCAGGGACACAGAGTGCCCTGTGAGGTGCAAAATCAGATTTTCCTCCGCAGCAACAGGGAGACGGGAATCTGCAGGGAGAGGAAGTGCCCCGCAGCATCAAGGAACTTAGAGGGGCTGGGGTGCGCAGTCTACCTTAAGCCAGAGAAGCAGCGCTTTGCGGCACGGGGGATCTCAGTGAGAGCGGTGGGCATGGATTCTATCTTTCCGCCGCTGCCTTTCTCTCCCGCTTCTCTCCACCCCGTGAGCCGGGCGCAGACCCCCAGGGAAAGTGATTTTACAGACTTGCAAGGAACCGAAGAGACCTCGGGTCCGGGGTACAGACAAGGTTGCGCGATCCAAAAGGAGTTGTAGCTTTGAGGTGCGGGAGTGAAGCGACAAGTGGGGGGCGTGGGCAGAGATCAATCCAGCCTCTGTGCCTGCCCGGCTGTGACAGGCAGCCAACTGGGAGGCGGGAAAGAGCCCCTCTCTGTGTAAAGGCTCTCTCTGGGAAGGAGGTCTGGGCGCAGACATCTTGCTCCAACCTGACTTCCACAGCAGCTGAAAAAAAGACCTAAAAGAACAACGCTCCACCACCAGAGAATTGTAACCTGATAACCTGGTTACCATGGAGACCAACCTCTAGCAAGGGGGCAGAGAGACGCAGCCCAAGTAGAAGGACTGAAACTGCGCCGCAGGCCCCGCCCCCAGAAAGCAAGCCAGAAGCTCAGGAGGAAAACAGTCAAACTGCAAAAACCCCAAATAGGGGAAAGGCGATTTATTAAACTCCTGGTACTGACTACAAGTACCAAAAGCCCTACAACTTATTGATAGTTTTCCACCTTATTTACTTTTTTAAACTTTTTTCTATTTCTACTTTTAAAGCTTCCATTCTAAGCTTAAAAATACATTCTCACGGGGCGCCTGGATGGCTCAGTTGGTTGAGCGACTGCCTTCGGCTCAGGTCATGATCCCGGAGACCCAGGATCGAGTCCCACATTGGGCTCCCTGCTCGGCGGGAAGCCTGCTTCTCCCTCTCTCACTCCCCCCTGTTTGTGTTCCCTCTCTGGCTGTGTTTCTCTCTGTCAAATAAATAAAATCTTTAAAAAAAAAAAATACATTCTCACGGTTTTTCTTCTTTCAATTTTTAACCCCCTTTTTATCACAACGCGATACTCAATACAACACCCCATAACGTTTTTTTTTACCTTGAAATTTTTTCAAACACACTCCTATATTTTCTGCTCTTCTTGTTGTCTCTTGTTTCCCTGTTTGCTTTCTCTGTTCTTCCCTTTCTTCTCTCCTCTTTACTTTATTCTCTCTTTTACATGTACATGTAGTTATAAGCCTCAAGTCAATCCCACATCCCTATTCAATACTACCCCTATATACAACCAGTTCTAATCTCCCTATATCTTTTGAAAGTGGGCTCCTCCAACAATAATAACAAGACAAACTCAGGAGCGTCTGAAACGCATTCCTTGCCCACAAGGAGTGTCTACCCTCACCTTCCCATTATAGTTTGTCAGTGTGTCTGTGTAATTGTCCTTGCTTTTGTATTATATAAATACTGGTCTTGGGGGTCATATAGGTTGGGCTTAGCTTTTTGATCTCTTGATTAACCCTTGATACCCCTTTTCTTTACCCTGTAACAGTTTTGTATCATATAAATCCTACCACCGGGCCACATTCTGGCAGGGGTTTCTTTTCTTGATTCCACTCTTCCGTTTTCTTTTTTCTTTCTCCTCCCTTTTCGGTGGTGAGTTCTGGTTGCTCCAAAACCTTCCAATGACCAATCCACCTAGATAGTGGCTGATATAGTTAGCCATACACCCCCTCAACCACTCCTCGCCACAATTACTCGGAGAAGGAACATCCAACAGAAGAAGAACCCCGAGACTGCAACCTCGGTCACAGAATTACATAAACATTATGACAGAAATGGAATTCAGGGCAGCAATAGTCCAAGCAATAGTTAATTTAGAAAAGAACATTAGTCTCAAAGTGGAAGCCGTAGTAACAGAAGTGAAAGCTGAGGTTAGAAAGGCTATAGATGATATGCAATCGATTTTAAATATGCTAACAGCCAGAGTAAGTGAAGCTGAAGATCGTATCAGTGATTTAGAAGACAGATGGATTAAGAAGGAGGAGCAAGAGAAGTCTTGGAGCAAACAGCTAAAATCCCAAAAAAACAGAATAAGGGAAATAAATGATGCCATGAAATACTCCAATATCAGAATTATTGGAATCCCCGAAGGAGTTGAGAGAGAGAGAAGCCTAGAAGATATTGTTGAACAAATCATGGATGAAAATTTCCCAAATCTGGGGAATGAAAAAAATGTTCATTTCCTACAAGCAGAGAGGATACCCCAAGATCAATGAGGCCAGAAAAACCTCCAGGCACATAATAGTAAAATTCTCGAATCATAATACCAAAGAATATGTCTTAAGGGCAGCCAGAGAAAGCGATCCCTTACCTATAGAGGGAGGACCATCAGAATAATGTCAGACCTTTCCACAGAAACCTGGCAAGCCAGAAATGGCTGGCAAGACATATTCAGGAAGTTACATGACAAAAATATGCAACCAAGGATAATGTACTCAGCAAGGCTGACTTTCAAAATGGAAGGAGAAATAAGAGCTTCCAAGACAGCCAAGGTCTAAAACATTAGGCAACCACCAAGGCAGCACTACAAGAAATGCTAAGAGGGGTTCTATAGAGGAGAAAAGAACCCAAGAGCGAGACAAAACAGAAATCTACAGAGGTAATCTATAGAAACATGAACTCCATAGGCAACATGATGTCAATACAAACGTATCTATCAATAATCACTCTCAATGTGAACGGCCTAAATGCTCCAATAAAAAGACACAGGGTTGCAGACTGGATAAAACGACAGGACCCATCCATATGCTGTTTACATGAGACTGATCTTGAATCTAAAGACACTTCCAGATTGAAAGTAAGGGGATGGAAGACCATCTTTCATGCCAATGGACCCCAAAAGAAAGCCGGGGTAGCAATTCTCATATCAGACAAATTCAATTTTAGTCTAAAGACTGTAGTCAGAGACACAGAAGGACACTACATCATTCTTAAAGGGTCTATACATCAAGAAGATCTAACAATTGTAAATATTTATGCCCCCAACATGGGAGCAGCCAACTATATAACCCAACTGTTAAAATAAAGAATCATATTGATGCAAATACAGTAATTGTAGGAGATCGTAACATAGCACTCTCAGCAATGGACAGATCATCTAAACAGAAAATCAACAAAGAATCAAGAGCCTTGAATGACACATTGGACCAGATGGACCTCATAGATATATTCAGAACATTTCACCCTAAAACAGCAGAATACTCATTCTTCTCGAGTGCACATGGAACTTTCTCCAGAATAGACCATATACTAGGTCAGAAATCAGGGCTCAACCGATACCAGAAGACTGAAATTATTCCCTGCATTTTCTCTGACCACAATGCCATGCAACTGGAACTCAACCACCATAAAAAGTTCAGGAGAAAATCAAACACTTGGAAGGTAAAGACGATCCTGCTCAAGAATATGTGGATCAACCAAGAAATCAAAGAAGAACTGAAACACTTCATGGAAGCCAATGAGAATGAAGATACATCGATCCAAAACCTATGGAATACAGCAAAGGCAGTCCTAAGGGGGAAATTCATAGCCATCCAAGCCTCACTCAAAAAAAATTGAAAAATCCTGAATACACCAACTCTCATTACACCTTCAAGAACTGGAAAATCAACAAAAAATTAAACCAACCCCCCACACAAGGAGGGAAATAATAAGGATTAGAGCAGAGATGAGTGATTCAGAAATTAGAGATGCAGTAGAACGCATCAACAAAACTAGAAGCTGGTTCTTTGAAAGATCAATAAGATCAATAAACCATTGGCCAAACTAATTCAAAAGAAAAGGGAGAAGACCCAAATTAATAAAATTATGAATGAAAGGGGAGAGATCACGACTAACACCGAGGAAATAGAAACTATCATCAAAAATTACTATCAACAATTATATGCCAATATGTTTGACAACCTAGAGGAGATGGATACATTCCTAGAAACCTATAAACTACCAACACTGAAACAGGAAGACATTGACAATCTGAATAGACCTATATCTAGTAATGAGATTGAAGCAGTGATCAAAAACATCCCCAAAAACAAGAGTCCAGGCCCAGACGGATTCCCCGGGGAATTCTTCCAAACATTCAAGGAAGAAATAACACCTATTCTCCTGAAGCGCTTTCAAAAAATAGAAATGGAAGGAAAACTTCCAGACTCTTTCTATGAAGCCAGCATCACTCTAATCTCCAAGCCAGACAAAGACCCCATCAATAAGGAGAACTTCAGACCAATATCGCTGATGAATACGGATTCCAAGATTCTCAACAAGATCCTTGCCAACAGGATCCAACAATACATTAAAAAGATTATCCACCATGACCAGGTGGG
>PITA01012509.1:0-42858 GCA_004023965.1 Spilogale gracilis
TGCTCGGTCCGCAAGCCGTGCGTGCATTAGAGTCCCCGGAAGTGCAGGAGGAAGCAAGTCCCGTTCCTTAATTTTTTGAAGCCTGAATTTGTAAGAGGCACTGCTTCCGCAGCCGGGCTGTCCTGACGGGCTGAGCACTCACAGGAGCGTCATGTTGGAGCCACCGTTCAAGAAAGGGGTCTCAGTCCCAGGGCATCGCATCTCTCATTTTAGTATTTTCCACCAAACTGTTTTCCTAAGCAACGACAGTTGGGCTTTTCTTAAAGGCAGCGTGGCCGTGGGGGTGTTTGCTGCCCTGGAGCTGGGGGAACCTCCTCAGAGAGCGGGAAGTCTCGGCCGGGAGCCTGCAGTGCATGGCGCGTCGCCGCGGGCCGCCGACCTTCCGTGCTCCCGGCCTGGCCTCCCCGCGCGGGCCCGAGCGGCAGCAGGGCGGTCGATGGGAGGTAGGGCAGGGGTGGGAAGCTCTCGCTCCTCCAGCGTCCAGCTGATAACGCAGGTAATCATAATAAATAACAGAGACACGTGATCCATCCAGGGGGCCGGGCACCACACTGATCACCGTAGTCATTTGAACTTCACAATGAGCCTCTCAAGTAGGTCACCCACATAGCCCCATTTTACAGACGAGGACACCGAGGCTTAAAGCAGTCCTGTTGTTACAGCTGGCGGCTGCCACAATCGGGGCTCAGTGCACAGCGGCCTGGCCGTGGGGTGCACAACCTTAAGTGAGCAAGGCGGGCCCGGGGTCAGAGCGCGGATGCCCCGTGCAGTCATACTGCACTTGGAGCCCCGCGGCCGCAGCCAGGCTCAGAACTCCGCGGCAGGTGGGGGCGGTGGGCTCGGGCCCGTGGGGGCGGCGGGCTCAGGAGGGTGGAGGCGTGCTCTGGCAGGGGAGCAGCAGCGTGGGACCCGCCCCGCCCCCTGGGGGAAGGCACAGTCTGTAGCGCCGATGGTGTTTTCTGGAAAGACGTCAGAATTGGGCTTCCTTTGTGAAATGTCTCAATTAAGTATTGACTCGGGTCACGTCACGACCTGTGAATGAGAGAGAACTAGATAAAAAGTAGGTGCTTGGGAAGGTCGACAGCAACATTGCAGCGTCCTGGGGGTTCCCTGAGCTCGAGCCCCGGAGCTCCCACGGAGTTTACCCTCTGTTCCCACCTAACAGGCCCGACCTGTGACATAAAAAGGAAACGGGGTACGTTTGTTGTCATTTATCAATTGTAAAACACGAGGTCATTTCTAATTATAATTTATTTTTTAAGTTGTTTTTTTTTTCTTAAATTTGAGAGAGAGCGTGTGCTAGCATGAGTGGGGGTGAGCAGCAGGCAGAGGGAGAAGCAGGCTCCCCCCTGATCAGGGAGCCCGATGTGGGACCCGATCCCGTGACCTGAGCAGAAGGCAGTCGCTTAACCGGCTCAGTCACCCGGCGCCCCATAATTTATTTTAATGGCTGATATAACTATTATAATTGTTGCTCTTGCATCGCGTGCGGACTGTGGCTGGGCTTGCTCACGTGCCGGGTCGGCCGCGGGCCCGACGGTGTGGGACAGCTCCGCGGGAGACCCTCCTCCGCTCCAGGAGTGTGCCGTCCCCAGCAGGCTGGCCTGTGCTCGTTCCCCTGGCGGTTGGGCAGGTTCCCACAAACAGTGATCAGCAGCGTGCAGGCCTTCTTGGGGTCCAGACCAGAACTCACAAGATGCTGGGTGCGCGGCATTCTGTTTGCCGGAGCGGGTCCATGGCCACCGAGGTGCTCGGAGCGAGTGGGCGGGGCCCGGAGGCCACGTGTGCCCTCTCCACGCCTCTCCTCCGGACTCCCCTCTGAAACTTCTGCTGATGATTTTAATAAAAGCCAAAGTATGGAAAAGAGCAATTAGGCTTTCAGAAGGGCGATTAAGGAAAATGGTTCATTGACACCTGATAAATCCCACTGTTCAGGCCCAGTTTTAATCTTTGCCCCTATTCCCAGGGAGACAGTAGCATGAGAAAGCTGAAATTAGAAGCCCAACAGCATTGGGAGTTATTTCTACCGACTACAAACCTTGAAAATAACGGGGAAAGTGAACAGGCTTAGCAGAGGTAGGAGTTGGATAATATGTTCACACCGTGAGCTGAGAGGGCTTCCTGCTTCCTCCAGGATGGACGGATTCACATTAACAGGACAGAAGCAGCCCGGAACAAAGCTGAACAATATACGTGCATGCCGTCACGGTCATCACTCAGATGGCACAAAATCTTACCAGAACCTACCTGCTCAGGGCAAGACGTAGTCATGAGTGTGCGCTGCAGGATTTAATAACCGTCCGTGGGGTAGAGGGGCCGCTGATCACGCGGGTTTACTGCTTGACTCCATGTCAGAGCGGCACGCGCGGGCCCTCCCGGCCACACGGGTTTGCGGGGCCAGGAGTGTGCGTTCATCAGAGTAGTTGCAGGTGTCTCCTGCTCTTGATTAGACGACGTAGGTCAAAGAGTGTGAACACCCCCAAGTCCACATCCTAGCCCCTGCAGCGTGCAGGTGGGTGTGTTGCCTTCCATGGCCAGTGAGACTTCACGGATGTGATTAAGTTTAAGGATCTAGAGGCCGGGAGATTATCCTGGATCAGCCAGGAGGCCCATGTGCTCCCCAGTTCTGAGAGGAGGGACACGGGGGCTCACAGGGAGAGGAGAGGTGAGGTCGGAAGGTGCTGAGATGCCGGCTTGAAAGACGGAGGAAAGCCCATAAGGCAAGGAGCATGGAAAGGAAACCACACCCTGGATACGAAAGGAAGTCGCCCCCCCCCCCCAGCGCCTCCAGAATGAAGGCAGCTCTGCCAACACCTTGTTAGGACTTCTGAGCCCAGAACTGTCCGAGGGTAGATGCTCTCAGCCCCCGAGTGTGTGGTCGTGTGTTCAGCGGCCGTAGGGAATGAGGGATAGAGGCTGATGGGAATGAGGGCAGATACTTCCAAATTAATTTGAAAATCATCCTCCCCAATCCCACTGAGGAGGAGCCCAGCATGTGGCTGAGGCAGTGTCCCCAGAGCCAGGCTGCACGTCTGATCCCCAGAGCGCAGGTGTGTCACCCACGCTCTGTGCCTCAGTTTCCCTATCCACACGGTGGGCGATAGTCATGGCTCATGTCACACAGTGTGGATGGAAGGGCTAAGTGAATGGATGCAGGAAATACGCTCCTAGTTTCCAGCACTAAAAAAAGGTGAACTATCATATATGAAAATATGCCTGATCCTTGGGAAACTTCAAACCGTTTTGTTTTGTTTTTTAACTGAAGTATAGTTGGCACGACGTCACATTAGTTCCACGAATACACCTGTCCCCAGGCAGCTCTACCCCAGCACCACTGACCGTATCCCCGTGCTGTACCCTTCATCCCCGGGCCTTCAAACCCACTTTTAAACTATATAGTAGGGGCGCCTGGGTCGCTCAGCCGGTTAAGTGTCCGGCTCTTGGTTGTGGCTCAGGCTGTGACGTCAGGGTCCTGGGCTCAAGCCCCAAGTCCCGCTCCCGGCTCCGCAGGAAATCTGCTTGAGATTCTCCCTCTCCCTCCCTGCGCGCACTCTGGCAGGTGCAGGTGCACACTCTCAAAACAAGTAAAGTCTTTGAAAACGTAAAATACACAGTAGCTGATATTAAAGTTACATGTTGCTATTTCAGATTCAGTGCAAGGAGAGGGGCACCCCAGCAGCCGCGGGGAGCCCCTGGGGCCGCGCTTCCGCCGGAGCGTGGGATCCTGTTTGCACAAGGCCGTTCGGCCGGATCACTTATGTTAAATTAAAGTTATTGGCTCTCACTTGATTTCCTCGGGGCCCTGGTAATAACCTGGACCTTCCTGTGGCACGAGTAGGCTCTGAAAATAGTTCAGACCCACTGAATGTCTGCTAAGACGTGATTAACCTTAAAGTGTAAGTGACCTTGATCGGGACAGCCTGTGAAGGGGCGCCCCTCCCCTGGGTCCCGCCTCCCCCGAGCCTGGTAGATCTAGACCGGCCGCAACAAGGCCCTGTGTCTGACCGATGCCCGCCCTGGTTCCTCAGTAGAGACTCCCATGCTCAGCCGCAGAAAACGCTCTGCCCCCGAGCCCCTATTCCCTTGCTCCCTTTCTCCCGAAGACTCGCGGGCAGTGCGGTCTCCTCGTGGGGTGTGCCGCAGGGCGCCTGTGGGGGGACGGGGTGGAAACTGCCCGATGCAGTGAAGGCTGATGGGGCGCGGGTGTGTTTCTTCGGAACATACCTTTCTTCTCCTCGGCAGTGTTACTGTATTGTGCTTCTGTCGGTGTTTATGTATCTCGGAAAAGATGGAGAGGGACTCCTGCCCTCACTGAGGCTCAGCGTTTCCGGCCGAGTGATGCAGGGCCCCGAGCCAGGCCTTCAGGGACGGCCACGTGGGGCTGGTGGGCGGGTGTGGGGGAGACGGAGGAGGAGCTCGGGGAACCCTGGCCATCGGGGGGGGGGGTTCACAGAGGCTGGAGGCCGACAGGCTCAGGAGCGGGGGTGCTGAAATCAGGCTGGAGCTCTGTCCCCAGCGTCATGGTGGGGGCTCCTCGAGGCCGCTGAGCCTGACCCGGGACCCCGCAGGCGGGAGCAGAGCAGCTGCCCACGAAGGCTCGCTGCACTGAACGTAATATGAAAGGCATGTTTGCACGTTTCTGAGCCGGAGACCGTGCTGGGGCCTGGCTCCTGGTAGCCGCCATGTGGCTCCCCCGCCCCGGCCCGGGCTGCTGGAGGAGTGCCGGGTGCTTCCTGAGGAGCTGTGGTCACAGGGACCCTGTGACCCTGGAGGCTGGTGAGCTGCTTCCTGGCTAAGGACAGCCCTCTGCGCCCAGGGAGGCAGGGAGCCCTGGTTGGTCTTAGCTCCGCCCGGTTCCCCTGTGGCCGTGGGCAGGGAACAGACCAGAGGGCTCAGCCAGACCACACTCGACCTGTTCCTGGGCATGAAGCCCCGGGAGACTCTGCCGACTGCCATTTCCGGAGTCCGCCTAGAGGCTCCCAAGTATCAGAGCCAGGGAGAGGCCCAGGACCTCAGAACTCGGGGCTCAGGAGTAGGACTGCCGTGGTCCCACACCTCACCCTTGGCCGGCTGTGTGATCTCGGGCACGTCCTTCCCCTCCCCGTGCCCTCCTCCCACTGCAGAATTGGGGCCACTGTGCCAGGTCTTCGAGGCACTGGGGGCTGCTCTCAGGTCCCTGGGAACCTCGGCTGCCCTGGGCGCCATCAGCATGTGGCCCCAGCCCCCCTCACCCAGTGGGAGCAGGTGGCTACCGTAGGCTGGCTTAGCCTCCAGGGCATGGTGCCTGGGAAGCGCACGAGTAACCGCAGCCTCGGTGAGGTCGCTGTAAAGGCAAGCCCAGCTCGGAGAGCCACAGTGCGGGGACAGACGTCCGCCTGGAGCCCGTCCTCCTCGGTCACAGTGACCTTGTGGCAGGGCTCCCAGCCGGCTACCCTGTTGCTCTGGCACTTCTTGAGAGCCTGGGGGCCAAAGCGGGGGTGTTGGCAGGAGGCCTCCCCCCCCCCCCCCCGAGCCACCGCCACAGCCTGGACTCCAACCCACCAGCCACAGAGGGCCCCCCCCGGGCCTTGAACACAGACTGAACCCATTAGGAGAAGGGAGACCCAGTCGTTGTTGGTTTGGAACACTTCCCGACACACGGTCCTTGTTCTTTGATTTTGCAAAGCTGATGAAGTGGTTTTCTTGTAGGACAAGAAAAGCAGACTTATCTCCTATTGCGCTGTATCGGGATTGATAATTAGGTGATTACTTAACCCCCCGTGCCGCTCTCGTGTCCGTACGCCTCCCTCGACGCCTCTCGCTGGTTGTCTAGAAGGCATTTCCTGCCAGGCAGGCTGGGGATGTGCTCTCTCCCTCTGTCCCTACCCCTCTGAGGTGGCGCAGCAGCACAGGGACCCACAGCGACAGCCACACAGACACAGCGGGCTGTGAGGGCTCACACGGCAGGAGCTGACAGATGTGCCGCCCGGGCGGACGGGAACCCACGGACTCCCCAGGCACCCAGGCTTCCACCTCAAGGCCACAGGGGGAACTCCGGAGCGCCGACTCTCACATAATCGTTCCAAGTAACCAGAGGAGGAAGTGAGGCTCTGGGCCTCCTCCCTGAGAGGTCTTTCTGGAAACTCCTCCCAGGACTGTTGCTTTTATCTGCTTGACTAGGACTTGGTTGTGTGGTCAAGGGAAGCTAGAACAGGTGGACAGTCAGCTGGGTAAGGTGCCGCCCCTCATCCAGCTGCGGCCTCGGGGAGCGGGATGGGCATGAGGTGGCCGCTGGCATCTCAGGGCCCCCTTCTCGCCCCACTCCCGCCGCCCGAGCCAGAAGCAGAGGGGCACCCCTCACTGCTCCCGCTGCCCCCTTTGCTGCACCGTCCACATCTGGGGCACGGCACGCTTCCTCGGCCCCGTCCCTCACACACACCTCACTCCTGTTCTTTGCCTTCCCTGCCCCCTCCCGCCCTCCTCCACAGCGCCCACTGTGGCTGGTGTCTGCCTGCACCCATTGTGTGCTCTGTGACCCACCTCTGCTCAGGAGCAAAGGCTGACCGTGCTTCAGTCCCCACTGCTGTCAGGGCCCTCGACCCTTGTCCCCTGAGACCCAAGCTCATTGCCCTTTCTGCTTTCCTCATGAGCTCCAGCCCTGCTCTCCCGGCCTGGGGCTCCCTTCCACCCGAGCGCGTTGGCACTGCCTCGTCTGCTTTGCAGCTGCTCCCTTTCCAGCTGCTGGCACAGCCCCATCCTTCCCCTCGTTCCCACCTGAGTGTGGGTGCCCCTCCCCGACCCACTGCCCCCAGGTCTCGCCCTGCTCACCCAGACCCCAGCCCCCCTCAAGCCCTGTTCCATGTCCTTGCCACACTTACCACCTCCTGGCAACATACGTTTATAGATTAATTGTGTGCTGCTGTGTGACCTGACCCTGCCCTCCAGAACACAGAGAGGGCAGAGCGCCTGCCTCTCCGGGGCCGTGGCTGCAGTGCAGGGCCTGCCGCGGGGCCCGGGTCCTCCTAAGTGCGCAGCCGTCCCTGGCGGGGACTGCCCATGAGTGGACGCGGGCGTGAGTCCCCGGTGAGGGGCCAGGTCAGGGCGGGTGGCAGGGAAGCGCGGAGCAGGCCTGGGTCACCACCCACTGTCCATTTTGTAAGCACAAACCGCGGAAAATCTTCGCAGATCAGCTACGAGCGAAGGAGGAAGTCCTGCATGTTGTGAGCGAGCCCGGAGAATGCTTCCCCGACTGCGAAGCCGGGCGTTGAGATGGGGTGAGCGTGGGCTTTCGGGCGTCTGGCTTCCACCTGGCCCGGAAGGGCAGAAGGAAGGGGACTCCTTCCCAGAATGAGATGACGTTGGGCGGGTTAGTGGCAAGTTCTCGGGCCCACTGAGGCCCTGTGTGGTTGGTTCCCACGCGGAGGCCCCATTGCTGGGGCAGGCCCTTGGCAGACTCTTCCTTTGTTCTCTTCATGGGAGTGTCAGGGGCGAAAAAGATGAGCCAGAGAGCTTTCCCCTAGCGGCGGCCTTGTCTCGAGCCTCGCTGCTCAGCGGTGAGGGCCCCTGCGGGCGGAAGGGCCAGAAGGCCCGGAGATGGATGGTACCTGTGCACGCAGTTATAACGGGGAATTCATTGTGCGCCTGGGAGCCGACTGGAGCTATAGATGGCTCGTGTGGAGGGAGGCTATCTCCCTTCCCAGTGCAGTTCCTCCCCCTGCCCTCCACCGGGAAAAACAAAGCCTCTCTGGAGATCTTCCAGTCCTTATAATGGCGGCTACCAAGTAACGGAAGGGAACCGACGCCCCGAGAGCTCAGACTTGGTTAATCTGGTGCTGTCGGGCTTGCCGTTGGACGCTTCCACCCCCTGGGCTCCCGTGAACTAAAGCTGCCTCCCCGGTGTCTGCCGGGGAGCACGGGGCACAGCGCTCCTGGGAGGATCCTGCACCCGCTGCCCGCGGCCTGCCGGGCTGACTGCGTCGGGGTCCGGAAGAAGTGCGTTGGCCCCCAGCATGCCCGATCTGACAGGAGGCGGATCCAGACC
The DNA here is from genome assembly GCA_004023965.1 of Spilogale gracilis. NCBI lineage: Eukaryota > Metazoa > Chordata > Mammalia > Carnivora > Mephitidae > Spilogale > Spilogale gracilis. The sequence goes on from PITA01012509.1 coordinate 8,021, forward strand.
TCCCCCTGCACACCCTCGCCGGGGGAAGGCGGGACGAGCGGTTCACCTGCCCGTTCTAAGTCCGTGTTTGGGGTGTGCCCAACTTTTCTACCCATCTCCTGCGTTGCTGCCACTTCCTTAACTACTTCCGAGATCAAAATACAGTCTTGGCCCAGAAGCCCGGGAATCCTCCAGCCACGCATGCACTGGCTTTCCATGGCTGCAGCAGCATGTCCGATGAGATGGCTCCAGGGACCCGGGAACAAGAGAGAAGGGTGCCTTGCATTTTATGTCGTGTCCTCGGCTGGTTTGTTCCAGAAATAACGCAGGCAGAGCAGTTAGTCTGGGGACCCAGTGGGACTTGAGAAGACGGCGAGTCATGGCTTGGCAGTGAACTTCCCTGCCTCAGTTCCTGTGCGCGCGCGTGTGTGTGTGTGGGGGGACTCAGTTTTTAACCTACAATAAAATAACGCACGCGTACTTTGGGAAACTGGAAAGCCACAGGAAAAAATGCCTCAGAGACTAAATAGCCATAACCTCATCACGCCAGTGCGTGCGTGGGGACCGTTGCAAGGGCCGGGTTAGGCACATAATGTGTGTAAGTCCCAATAAAACTGAGCTTGTCCCCCGCGTTCCACGCGGTGTCTCCCTGTCAAGTGCTGTCATTTACAATGTGATTTCTAACGGTTGCACAACACTCTCCCAAGTTATAAGCCCCTAATAACTTTATTAATTGCTTATTTCTGGATATTTGCATTGTTTGCAATCTTAGGTATTACGATTATTACCCTCTACATAAGTCTTTTTAATCATCCCTGATTGTGTTTTAAGGGTAAATTCCAGAAAGTGAAATTGCTAGGTAAAACACTGTGTTTGTGTGTGTAGATTATATTACATATATGTAAATGTGTATAATGTGTACACATATAATTATTGATTAAAATTTTTTTCATTCTAATTTTAAGTATATTTAATAAAATTAATTTCTTGGTTATATGTTTGGTTATAGCTAAAATAGTGATAGATATAACTTGGCTTTTAGTTATAATTTTTACTTATCGATATTTTCAACTATTAGTGAAATTACTAAGTCAATTTCATTTTAAATTAGAAATCCTTTTGATTATTATTTATGAACTTATACATATTAGTTATTTTGTAAATATTCATAATCAAACTGATAAATTGCTATAATTTATAAATCATAACAAGTCCATTAGATATACATCCTGTATGTGACTGTTCTCTGTCTGTGGTCATTTGCTAATGGCAGCCGTCGGAACTAGCAGGGCTGGATAGCTTCCTTGTGGCCCTGCACATGCACTGCCTCTCGCCCACATCTCGCTGCAGCCCGCGGCCTGAACGCGTGAGGACCAGCAGCGGGCCCGCTGGCCCTGTGCTTCCGGCTGGGCTCCTCCCAGGGCCGGTACCTGCCGAACAGAGGTGCTGCTCCCTGCGGGGACCCCCAGGGGCCGGGCTGCGTCACTCCCCTAAAGGCAGCAGCTGTGGCTGGAGGTCCTCCCGGGATTCCCAGAATCCCTTCCACCTAAAGGTAAAGGAGGTGCATCCCTAGACATGCACTCCCTCAAGGGGGCATTCCCGGGCTCTGCCCACACCTGTGTAAATAGCCCTTTTGTGAGACTCTTCTCAAAGTCGGAATGACTCTGTTTCCTTTGGGATTCTGCCTGATAAAGTATGTTTTTGGGGATGGGTGGTGGGTACGTGGGCAAATCATTATATCATTACGTCTACTTTTATGTATGTTCAACGTTCTCTAGGACAAAGGTTTAAAAACACGACAGGAATTAGAAAACAACAGAAGAGTTACGGCAGCCGTAGACATAGACACTCCAGGCACCCCTCAAGAGCGCCCTCACTGCCCCCTTCCAGCCGTCCTCATGCTCGCAAGATGGCTGCTGGAGTGCCAGCCATCACGTCTGAGCTCCGAACATAAAGGGGAAGGAGAAAGGGCAGAAGCTGTCTGTATGTAATGTCCCACCTGGAAAATTCTGCTTACAGCTTGGACTTGTGGCTTGTGTTTGGAACTGGGCACCTCACCTCCTTGAACAAGTTGGGGTTGGTGGTAAGCCAGAAGGAGAGAGCAGATTTGGGCATGCACTTAGCATTCTCTGACAGCCGTGGTGAGTCCATCTGCTGGAAGTCTCACAGCTGGTGGGTCCCTACGGAGCAGCTCTCCCAGGCTGGGAAGGGCCCGACAGGATGCTCAGTCACCAGTGTGAAGCAGACCCAAGGGTTCCCTGGAGGGTGACACACCCAGCACTAAGCCTTAGAGCTTCTGAACCCCACCTGCCAGTGCCCTGTCCCCGTGACACTAGTCCTCCACAGCCTCGAGCACCTGTGGCCGGGGGTAGTGACAAGCCTCTTTTCATTGCAGTTCAGCCCAAAATAACAATCAGAAGAGAGTTTGTTTTCAACATAGGAGTCACTTGGAACCAAAGGGCTGGAGCCAGAATCTCGGAATTAAATGCCTTTAAAACGCCCTCTGTCTGTCCCTGTCCCTCTTCCTCTTCCTGTCTCTCTGACCATCTGTCTCTGTCCCTCTTCCTGTCTCTCTGACCATCTGTCTCTGTCCCTGTCCCTCTTCCTGTCTCCATTTCTCATTTCGCTCTTTTCAATTTGTAGCATTTTCCCCTCTTCTTCTGAGATCAGAATTCTCAGAGAAAGATTCTGATTGCCTGTCGTGGATCAGATGTTCATTCCTGGACCGACTAATTGTGGCCAGAGGAAGAGATTGTACATCGTAGGTATTATTGAGAGACACACACGCCCTCCTCCTCCCTGCCTGTGGTCCGCGTTCCCACATTGCTTACCAGACGTGATCTGCTCACATCCAGGCAAGCTTGTCCCTTCCCCATCTTCTCTGCCAACCCATATGTACTATGGGCATCATAAGAATACTTGTCTCTCAGGATATGGTGAGGCTAAATCAACAGGAAACACCCAGAGTCACGCCTGGCGCATAGTGAGCCCTCTGTAGCATCTGGGATTGTTCTTACCTTGCATTATGAGGTTTAAACTCAGCCATTCCTGGGTGCCCCCCCGCCCCCGTCCCTAGTTCTGTATTAACCGTGTCACTAGCTTTGGGAAATGTGACGCTTTAACACGGGCCCTCTGTCCCTCTGTGGGACGTGCCTTGTTCTGGACAAGCAAGTGATGTGCCTGAGTTGCCTTGCCTTGACCTCCTGCCTCCCTGGCCACCCCCAACCAACCGGGAGGCACACCCTAGCCCACCCCGCTTTGGGGGCTCCCACACTCAGGCATCCCCCCAGCCTGATCCCATTGGGTGCCAGGCAACCAGAGACAGTCGCTATGTCCCCGGGCCCGTGGAAATGACTCACATGGGCCAACCCTAGTCCTGCTGCCTCTGGTTAGCCCATTCCTGCAGTGGTGGGCGCGGGGAGGCACAGGAAGGGCCCCTGCCCACACTTACCCCCTCCTGCTGCCTGCCCTGGGGCTCCCCTGAGGCCCTGCAGGCAGGGCTGGCCCCCTCCTCTTGGGAACTGTTTGGAAAATCTCTCTAGCTGATCTGTTGGTTTGACCCTACTCAGAGCTGCTGTTAATGCACGTGTGTTAGATGGGATAGGGAAGCTGGGACGCAGCACGGCGGGCGGGCGAGCATGTGGGGTCTGGCTGATCAGTGGGGAAAGGCACGTCAGCCCATCCCTGATGAGACCGGGCAGGGGTCCGCAGTGTGTCGGTCTGGCTGGCGGAGGGACAGGAGCTCAGGCCGAGCGCTCCCCAGTTGTGTGGGAAGGCGGACCTCTGCAGCTAAGTTTGTTACAGAATGTGAAAGTCGGGACATTTCTTAACTCGGGGCTTGGGGGAAGGTCGCCGCCTGCACCGAGCGCCGTGCTGGGGATCCGGGCACTGTTAGTGACAGCCCCGCAGAAGTCACAAATGCAGATGCCTTTCCCGTCAGTTATCGCTATGTCTGCCGGCCTCCGTAAATGTGCCCGGGGAAGAGGGGCCAGGACAGGACAGAGGGAAGGAAGGCTTCTTAGCGGATGGAAATCAGCGATCATTAGACTTTGTACGCGGTTTTCCTGGGTATTTCTAAAGTGGAGGGACAGGCACCAAAACCCAAGTCAGGCTCCTTGTGCAGAGACTGGGCTCGTGGCTCTCCAGCCTTTTGTGACATCTGGTTGCTAACCCGTCTGGTTTTGGGAAATACTTAGTGTATTTTTGTATGAGAAGCTAAAGAAGAAAACCGGGGTTCAGTGGAGTGCGCCCCTTCTGACTGCACAGGCTCTGGGCCGGGCCCGCGGCTCCAGGGCTGCTGCCGGGAAAGGCGGCACCGTGCTCCTTTTCCTTCCTGCACAGAAAGCTTTATGATTAGCTGACGGCACACGGTTTTGGGAAGACTGTTCTCTGAGCTTGATTTTCAGGGCCTACTTAGGAGTCTGAAAGAAACGGATTGTAACATCTCTTTAAACTGGATGTGGCCAGAGATAAAGATGAAGTCATTCCTTCCAACTGCAGGATCCCCCCTTGTTTGTATTCATTTGTGCCAGAAGTTCCTTTAGAGTCCGTGAGATTCTCCTGGGAACTGCTTGTGCCCTGCCCTGCCCTGTCCCTGCCCGTGGTTTCTGTTCTGAGAGACCTGGGGCTTCTCGGCCCCTGACCCCGAGGGCCCTGACCTGGGGCTTCTCGGCCGCTGACCCCGAGGGCCCTGACCTGGGGCTTCTCGGCCGCTGACCCCGAGGGCCCTGACCTGGGGCTTCTCGGCCGCTGACCCCGAGGGCCCTGACCTGGGGCTTCTCGGCCCCTGACCCCGAGGGCCCTGACCTGGGGCTTCTCGGCCCCCGAGTGTCTTGGCTACAGGACCGTGACGCCCCCCCTCAGGGGAGGGAGCTCCCCTCGCTCTCAGCTGGGCCCCCAGCCCGGGGCTCTCCCGGGAGCTCCTTGCAGGACAATAGGGGCATGGCTGCCCAGGCCACATGAAAATGGAAGGACACCTCCTCCCGCCCCGGACACAGGGGGGATTTCCCCACATCCTGCTTAGGGACTCAGTTCTCCACCTAAAATCGGGACCATCTGATGGCCAGACTTGCGGAGGCTTGCCTTCCCTAACCTCCGGAGGAGGTGCTCACGCCCCCGTGCGTGTGATGCGGTGTTTCACGCTCCAGCAGGCCATGGGGGGGGGGGGGCAGTTTCCACCCCTACCTTTGACCACGTGGGATTTTTGTTTTAAACACAATTTGTAGAGTTCAAACACGAGGCAAGAGGGAGCTTCTTCGTTGTGTCTTTGTTGAATGTAAATTCTTCCTTTGTTCCTCACCCAACTCAGACTCACGGACCCTCCCGAAGAGGCGGTTTCCTGAAACCTCCAGTGTGAACAGTGAGCTGTGTGGGCATCCAGGGTGACCACGAGAACACTCAGAGTGGCTGAGATCACACGTGCGTGGTCCGTACGCTTCCTTGCTTTGTGGTGTCTTCCGGGGTCCGTGTGTGTGTGCCCCAACGGGAATGAACAGTTTAGGGGATTCAGGTGAAAACCCATGTGTTCTTTGACTCCGTCTTTAATTCACATGCTGCAGAGTCAGAGGTACTAATGGATACTCTGCGCTGGGAGCTTGTCTAGAAATGAGATCTCAGGAGGGAAGGTGGCCATGTGTGGATGGCCTTAAAAGTCAATTAAAACCTTGTGGAAAACCCTTCTCTTGGCATTAAAAGGTACCCAGTAGTCAGTAATACGCAGGGCGCCTGGGAGTGCAGGGCTGACACCAGCGACTCTCAATGCCACGGCACCTGCAGACTGTCTCGGTGTGCAAGCTGCTTGTCTCCTTGACAACAGACCCCTGGTTTTTAACTGGGCGCATGGTACTCACAGTCAAGTCTGCGCTTCCAAGTGTCCCTTGCGACTGGGTGTGGGACACAGTGTGTGACGGAGGTGGGAACTGCCCTGAGAGAAAGGAGATAGGTGGGTCTGCTCCCGCCTCCCTTCCACCCTCCTGCAGCTTGGAAATCAGGTCTCTGGGAGGCTTCCAGCCTGGTGCCTGCAGCCCCGAGATCTGCCGTGACTGGTCAGGAATGCCGACGGGCACCAGGGGTCTGGGTAGGGAGCCCTCTGTCTGTCATTTCCACACGGGCCCCCTGACGTTCCATGAGGACAGGGGGTCAGAAAGGGAAAGTAGGGGTGGGGCATGGGGAGATGCAAGGGAAAAGGAACCAGGGGTGAGAGGAAGAAGCCACTGCGTCTACACTGGAGAAAGAAGTAAGAGCAATTCCCCCGAGCGCGCCCAGAGCTGCGGGTCAGTGGCAGGCCCGCAGGTTCACCCCCCACGCACCGGCGGCCAGGAGAGCCTGCCCGGTCTCGCGGCAAAGCTGAGCGTGCGTGCGACCCTGCCCACCCAACAGGCCACGCGGCACTCCGCTCCCCGGGACAGCGGGGAGGGCGCTGACCGTGACTCAGGCCCAGAGGCCAAGGGCAAGCCGCGCCTCTTTGCCTCATAACACAGTGCTCCGTTCTGTGCATGTCCCCCGTGCATTCGGGGGTCACGGTATCTCCGCTCTCTCTGGAGATGCACCCCTGGGTCGTTCAGCCCTGGATCCCAGTGAAACGAAACCCATACACAGAATGTTTGACCGTAAAGTTCACGGAGTCTGGAGCAGGAGCCGTCCACACGCTTGCAGAAGAGCGGGGTTGGCATCCCAGCGAGGATGTGCGTAAACCCCCTGCGGGAGAGGCTCGAGCCTCAGTGCCCGTGTTCGGGGCTGGGATGGGACAGGGTGGGGAGCGGATTCTCGCGGACGCTGCTCGTATCAGGAGTACACAGCGGCTGTGTGTGCGGGCTGACGGCGGCATGCTTTATTCTGTGCACATTATCTGATTTCAGCTGCTGGTTTTGAACGATGAGTTACAGGTCATCAGAAGGCAGGCGGGATGTGTCTGTGCTGTGTGGCTCGCCCCTGCGCCCCGGGCCTGATCCGCTACACATGTCGGGGATGTTCTCTGGGGGCCGGGACGGGTCTTGGGTAAGGTGCTGCCTTACGACTGACACTGTGTCTCGATGACGCCATTGGAACCGGCTTGATCTGGACTGGACCGGACCCACTGGCCCAGACCCCAGGACTGTGTGTGCGCAGCGTGGCCGTGCGGGCACCCTCAGTCCCCAGGGCGCGCCTCCAGGCTCTGGATGAGATTCTGGTAGGTGTCCCTCTCTGCCTGCCAGGAGTGATACCGTCTCACATACTCCCTTCCGTTGGCCACAATTTCTCTCTCCAGCGCAGGGTCACGAACCAGTCTCTTCGCCAGCTGAGCAAACTCCTGCAGAGGAGGGGGAGGAGAAACGGGGGTCAGTAATCGGCAAAGGGTGATTTATAGGTGTCCAGCCTCTGTGCCCACGTCAGCTCGGGCCCCTTGCTGCCGCCGCCGCGGCTGGTCCTGAGGCCAGCTTCTGGATCGCAGCCCTCCATAACCAGAAAGCATTAGAATTTGTCTGACTGCTCAAGAGTGTTGAGTATATGCTGTGAGGTCAAGAGCAGAGTTCCTGAGCCCGGAGGCCCGCATGTGACCCCACTCCCTACCCTCACGTGGGTGATGCTGGGGACAGTCCTGAGCCTCCCTGCGCCCGTTTGCTTGTCTGTAACTGAGGGACAGCGGCAGTGCCTGCTCCGTGGCGTGTCGGCAAGACGGACCATGTTGGTACAAAGGGCCCCAGGCACAGCCTGGTGCAGACTTCGCCGTCCCCATCCCAGGGCTCCCGCAGCCCCTGCGAGGTCCGGCAAGACACAGGGCCTGGGGTGAATCCCCGGGGCTCTGCTCTCAAGGGCGTCCACATACTCACAATTCCGGTAAATTAAACGCTGAATGCTCTTCGTTGCTAGCACTGTAAATAGCAATATTTATGATAGCGTGGGGTTTCTATTTTTATGCATTACATATATACTTTTTAGTTCTTTTGTAATAGAAATGTAACATACCTATTCCCACCTCCTACTCAAACAATGTTCTTGTGGAAATCATTCGTGAGGCTTGTCCCTGGTCTATTATTAGATGACACCAGTCACATCTTGGATTTGTCTGATGTGCACACTCTGGCTGTTAGAATGTCTAGACAGAATGTGTGGCTGTTTTACAACCGAGCCTGAATGATGGACCTTCTAGGGATAGGGTGGGAGCAAGGGCCCGGCTTCCTCTCTGCGTGGGAGACCCGACAGAAACACAGATTCACATAAAGCAAGAGTGCCTCGGGTGGGGGCCCGCGTGAATGGCTGGAGGACAGCGGCAAAGCAGAGCAGTGGGAAAAGCAGAGGACTGTTCTTGTCCGGGCCGAGTGGGCTCCTGCGTGCCTGCCGAGCGCGTGCCTGTGGACTTGGAGACGCGCAAGGGCACAGACAGCCGTGCACTTCCTGGGCAGACCGCGTGCCCTCTGTCCCCACCTGTGGGCCGCAGCTGCTTCCCCAGCTCGTGAACCTGTGCTCGACCCACAGACCCTGTCGGAGGCGACGCATCTCAGCCCCCATGCGCGCCCCAAGGCCCGGGCCGCCCCCTGAGGCTCAGAGCGCAGGGAAGGAGACACCCGCCAGGACCTGCCCAGCCCATGAGGCGGGGGAGCTTCAGCACAGTCCTCAAGAGTGCCCGTTCACTGCGGATTCTGTGAACTTCCGGCTGTAGAACTTGCGGGAAAACTGGTCAGCCGACTGCCAGGTACTTCCCGGAGGAAGGGGTGCTCGTCAGGGGCTCTTGCGGGACCTGAACCTGAAAGCCCTCAGGAGAGTGAGGCGTCAGGCGCCAGAGGGGACGCACACGGAGCCAAGTGTGGGGACCCCACACGGGGGAACTCAAAGGCCCATCTCCACGCTGCTCTTGGTGCTCAGAAGCAAGCGCCCGGCTGCACCACAGCCACTTGGGGACTGACTTGCCACCACGTCCTCGTGCTCTGCCCGTCTCCACACAAGCACCCTGCGTTCAGCAGCAGCAGGAGTGAGGAAGTGTGCATGGCCTGGCGCGGGCAGGTGCGCACAGCCTGGCTCAGGTTATGCATCTCTGACAGCAAGTACACAGAAAATGTCACGCCGAAGAGCTTGGTTGTGTTTTCGGAGTCAGGCAGGGAGTAGCTCACCGCTCCTGAGTCCCCGAGTCCCTCCCTCTCCTGCGTCATCTCCAGTGGCTGCTGAGCCACCTGGACTGGCCTTCTCTCGTGGGGGCTCCGCCAAGCTCCAGCGGATGAGCAGGGGTCCGGACGGATGTTCTGACCCCTCTTGGGATCCTTGTCATCACTGCCACCCTCATGTCACAGGGCAGGGGGACTCATATGAGAAGCACGCGGCCCTGCAGACTACACCCCAGGCGTGGTTCTGAGAAGATTCCATCCCAGCCACCTTCCGGAAGTCCCATGTACTTCTTCCCAGAGATGCTAAAATCAAGCGTACAGAAACCGAGCTCAGGCCGTTTTGTCGGCAGCACCCGGCTTGTGCCCGACCAGTCACCCCGAGACCAGGCCTCTGAGCCCGGAGGCCCAGGAGCCTGGCGCAGCACGCTGGAGGCCTGGGTGTGTGGCCCAACCCCGTCCTGGGCTGCTGGGGACAGGGCAGTCCACAGCTCTGACCCACGTGACAGGAACGTGAGTCCTCTTATGCTCGGACTGAGTCAAGGAGAAAGCCTCCTCGGGGAGGTGGGAGCCTGCTCCCGTGCTGCTCTCACTTGAAGACAGCTGCCGTCTGGCCCGGAGCCAGCACCGGGGTCGGGACCGGCCACAGGTCGATGGTAGCAGCCAGCAGCCAGCACGTGCGTCCTGTTCAGAATCCAGGATTGGGGGGTTTGATGATGGGCTGACGCCCACTCTCATTACCGTATGACCCACCGTGGCTCAGAGCAGCACCCCATTCACAGCACACCACAATTTCCAAATCAAAGCATACAAATAGTCACGCGAAGCAGGATAAACAAAGCACCACAAAGAGCTTCATATCAGCTCAGATACGACTTGGCTGCCAAATGAGTTTTGGCACCAAACTCCCAAAAAATCAAATTGCTTTCCAGCGCTTTTTCGATTTTGGAAATGCAGAAGGAGCCTGGGACTCTGGGCTGTCCCCTAGACTCCTCAGACAGAGAAACAGCAGAGAGAGGTTCAGGAACTGTGCCCAGGGTCACACAGTAAGCGGTAAGCATCCGAGACGGATTATACTCAGACCGTTCGGCCCTGGACCCGTGTCCCCCTCCTCTGGTCTCAGCAAGCAAGGGCCAGAATGTGAGGGAGCACCTGGAGAAGGTTCCAGGGGGCGCAAGAGTGACCACAGCTGGGTTGGGGGCCTCAGAAGGTCAGAGAGAGACAGCAGAGCCCTCAAGAAGCGTGGCAGTAAATCTGTCATGAACTCATCCTGGCCAAGCCCTGGGGACATGGGGAAGATGTGAGGCCCACTGGTAGGGGTCCCCCAGGGGAGCGGGCTTTGGGAGGCAGGCCTGGGGGTGAAGGCCGCCACCAGCCCCTGCAAAGGCCCCCGGTTCTCTGTGTCCTGCTGAGGCTGTGCCTGACCACCTTGGCGCCCAACCCTCAGTGGAGGGGGTGGTCACTCCCAGGCCAGTGCCACCGTCCTGGTGCACACGGACGTCCACACGCTGCCCTCTTAGCCACCAACTGTGCCTCCACATGGCCCTAGCTCACGGCCATGGCTGTCCTGGACTGCTAGCTTCAGGGCTGGCCCCGACAAGCAGACGCCCCTAAATGGCGAGCACCCAGCCATTGGGGTCCGCGTGTCCTTCCTGCTCCAGGAATTATCTGCTCCGAGGAGCACCCTGTACGCCTCGCGTGCGGTGCCCCGGGGAGAAAGTGCACGGTCTCTGTGTCCATGAGAACAAGAGCAAGGATGGATTCACCACCCGTGGCCTTGGCCGAGCACGTGGCCGTGGACATAACGCAGCTCAGGGCGCACCAGGAAACCAAGAGGCTACAGAGCGGCCCATTCAGAAGGCAAGGGATGCATCCCACATGCACGTATCCTGCAAAAACAGGAGGTTGTCTCCAAATGGTTAATTATGAGACTTTTTTCATTTAATTTCTATGTTGTTAAATATTCTATAAAAAAAGGTGTGGATGATGTAAAAAATCAGTCTAACGCCAGGAGATGGAGACCATGGGGGCCACGTGAGCAACACGCCCACCACACGCCTGCATCCGGTGCACCCGACGGTTCTTGTTTCGCTGTTCCTGCAGCCCCGGCACACTGCACCCCCTCTAGCTCCCCTCAGCCCCCCTGCGGCTCACCATGCCCTCGCTCCCGTGTGCAGGGCTCCACCGTCACCAGGACCCTTCCCTGCAGGGAACATCATCCTTCCAGGCCAGCCTCATCCCTGCCGGGCAGGACCTGTGTCCTGGGAGAGTCCCAGGAGTCGATCCCTACCACATCCCACCGGGGACGGTGCCCGTGGTGCTGGAGACAGGACGAGGCTGTGCTGCGGGTCCTGGGACCACCCTGCCTGGACTGCGGGCTCCGTGCGGCCTGGCCCCTTGCCCTCCCAGCTTCTACCTCCAGGACCTCGCTCACAGAGCAGGGCCTCGGGGAGAGTTCTGACTCACCTGGTGCTTGGTGGGATCCAGCTCCCATGCCTCGTCTCGCAGAGATGGACAGAACCCACCACTCTGGTCCCGTTGCTCAAAGCCCAGGCTCCTCTTTCTGGCTGGGGAGACTTTCCATTCCCAAGACATCTGAGGACCCCTAACCTTCTCCTGTGTCTGGGGGGACTGTTGCTGCTGTGGGTGACAGTCCCATCCCTCGCTTGCTCACAGAGGGGACAGCCCTCGTCCAGGGCAGACATCTAGCTGGTAGCCGCCTGGCGGATCTCCCCCTGGATGGCTGGACAGGCCCGCAGGGCATTGAAACTAACATTTATAAGTGGGTAAAATCCACTTATAATTTGGGAATTCCAGGCTGTCTTCGGATGCCGCAGGGGCTGTGACTTGGGCCTGTGGGCCCAGGGTGGCTGGCGGTCGGCACGGCGTGGGCCACTTGTTCCCCTGGGGCGTGTGGTCTCTCGCAGGGGTCTTGTTCAACCTGCTGCTTCTCTGTTCTCCCCCGCCACTCCCCGCCCCCGACCCCCCATGGCCACCCTTGTCACACCACCTCTTCTCTCAAGACCTTGCTCCCACTGTGGGCGCTGGCCAGGGCATTAATGCAGTTGACCCTCATCTCTCACCTCTTGCGCTGGACGTGGGAGTCACCGGCACCCTGGGGGGACAGCACCCGCACTCACAGCTGGCTCGGATGCAGACCTCTGACGGCCAGAGGGCGTGGGCTCTCGGGACGCCGCACGTGGGTGCCAGTCTGTCCCCCAACCGCGACTCACAGTGCACGGGCTGTCACGGGGTGTGAAGACGGGGTCGCGGGGTGCCATGGGCACCGGGGAGGGGACCGAGAGCTCACGCTGAGCTGGTGCAGACCCGGCCCAGACGGCAGCCGCACTCACGGCAGACAGGCACGCATCACCCGGAGCAGCCGCCATCCGGCTCGCGAGTCCCCCCCCCCCACCTGGCGAAATGCTGCCTCCAATCCGCATCTGGACACAGATCAGAAATAACCCTTTCACACCCCGGCCGCCTGAGCCCCTCGGCTGCGATGACTTTCAGCACAGGTGCTGACTTATTTAAAATGCATTTTGTTTTGGAAGCGGGTTCCCAGCCTGCGCTGGACCCAGTCTCTCGTGACCAGAAAGGAGACAAAACAGAGCCGTGTGCGACAGCTGTGTCTAGCGCGCTTTGCAAAGTACGTTACTGCAGCCTCCCCCCACGCGAAATCTAGGGTGTTCTGTTCTTTCTTTTTAATCCTTTGTGACCCTGATGTTCATGTTAACGTTTTAGAGTCAAAATAAGTCCTCTGTGTGACCCTGCGTGCCACGGTGCCAGGAGCGGGGGGACACGAGCCGGGGAGTGGGGCGGGAGACAGGCACTGGCAGGTATCCGAGGGAGTCGTCACCCGCAGCTACGGGGTAAGCTCGCCAGCACGCCGGTCCTCGTGGCGCTCTGGAACTGAGCTCCGAGCAGAGTGGGCGCTGGCTTCGGGGAGAGTCCGGCCAAGTGAGTGCCGGGGGGAGGCGCTACGGGCTGCCCTAGAAGCCTGGCGGCTGCTGATTTCCAGAGCTCCCGAACGCGGTAAAAGGCAGCAAACCCTCGTTTGGAGAAGCAACAAGTAACTCCCACCACTGGGCCCCGTCCCGGTACCGCTTCGGTGCGGGCGCGCTGCCGCCGAAAGGGAAGATGTGAGTGGCCGGGGTGCCTTTCGCCGGAAGTCACACGGGGGCCCCAGGCCCCTTGGCTGCTGCGTTGGCCTCCCCGGGGAGCCAGCACCCCAGGCCGCAAGGAAAAGAGGGGAGCACGGTTGTGGCAAGGGAGAGGGAAAGCTGTTTCAAATTAAGCATCTGCCACAGGAAATCTGAAAACTGAATTTTCCAGTATTTGACTGCCCTCTATACTTTTTAAGTCTAAATCCCCATGCTCCTGGGTAGGACATGTGCTGTACTACGGATGCCGGTCGGCAGAGCCTAATTTTTAAAGACTCAAAGGACAAAACTCAGGCCTAAGAATGGTCTCCTGCCAATGGCCGCTGGGCATTAGCTGAGGCCCTGCTTCTCCCGCGGTGACAGTAGGCCTGGAGCTCTGCTGTGCGTCTCTCCGTCTGCCCCCGACACCCCTCCAGGAGGCAGCAGGGATCATGAGCTCTGCTTGTCCAGGAGAAGACAGAGCTTGGAGGCTCAGGCTGGGTCACACTCCCTGCACGCGGTCCCCAGGGGCCCAACCGTAGGCAGGCACGCGTGGGCACACTCCAGACCCTTCACACACTTCCTGGAGGCCCCGCACACACGCCCCGGCCGTGTCCACTCTCAGATGCACCATATATATGTTTTCAAATGCACATGGATGTGCACAAGTACCAGCTTACTCTGAATGCTGTTTTAAGGCATTACAGTAATCAATTAGCAATATAATCGTGCCTCGGATAAACCTCATTGGCTACAATACTGCCACTGCATAAAGCTAACGCATTAAATAATCAGACATGCGGCAGTCTTCTAAAAACCAGCAGGTGTTGTAGAAATCCAAGATCCCCATCTGGAGAGCACCTGCCTGGAGACCAGAAGAGCAAGCATCACAGAGAGGACCTGATGGGCTCAAGGCCACGCCCCTCGTCGGAGGCAGAATCAGGAACAGGTCTGGGGTTTGGGTCTCTGCTCTAGGAGTTTCTGAACCACATGGCTGCCCCCACGCAGTGCTCTCCCCACAGGGAGGGGGCACTGGGCACGGGCGAAAAGATGGGAATCCTGGACTATCCGAGGGAACTGCCAATGAAGAAAACAGTTCCAGAGAAAACCCTTCCTTACCTGAGGGTCTGAAAACAACAGTCCTGTGACCTCGTGCTTCACCACCGCCGCATTCCCGGGGATGTTCCTGGCCAGCACAGGGACTTCCAGATCCATGGCCTGAGGACAGGGGAGAGAAAAGAGGTGGGTGGCGGTGATTAAGACCACCTCTGGCGGATGAGCCCGTGTCAGGGAGAATAACATCAGTGCCCGCCAGACCTCGGCACCTCACCCGATCGGAACATGCCACTTGCAGACTGTGTACTGCATTGTGATTACTTACTGTTGCAGGTTCTGGAAAGCTCTATCCCGCAGGACTTTGACATAATTACCACAATGTCATGAAGAACCCCCCTCTCTCCAAATGTTCGCTTGACACTTGTGCAGTGACAGTTCGGAGAGCACATCCTTAATTATCCTCATTATTCCCCCAGTGAGTCATTGTCCCCCAGCACAAGCCGCGGGAGCAGTGTGGGAGGACCGGGCACGTCTCTCTGGCACGCAGACTAGAATAAGAAGGAACACAATTTATCGGCCCATGGTTCGCTAAGCAGGCTTTCCACACCCCAAGGTCTGGGATCGGTCCGCGGCATCCGCAGCCCCACGGGAAGCGGCACCGAGCCCTGAAAAGATGCATGAGGGCACAGCGGGCGGCGTCAGCCTCACGTCCTTGGAGGGCAGCGTGTCTGTGGTTCTCCTGCGCTTTGGAGGAGCCTCCCACGTTGAGCCTCCTGGGGCTGCTCAGACCTGGGCCCACTCACCCCGCGCAGGGCAGGCGCCCTCCTGCACGTAGGGATGTCCCTTTGCAACTCGGCGTACGTGGGCAGGACGGGCTGGCGTCAACACAAAGCGGGACTGTGGCTTTCCCTCTACAAGAGTATGTTCTAGGCACCCTGATTCTGCCCGAGGCATCTCCTTTCGTCTAATAAACATTTGGTCACAGAGGGGTGACATCTGATTTTCAGAAACGTTACGCCAGCCAGCCGCAGCTGCTCTCCGAGTCCCGAGTGCGCTCAGGCAGGGGGCACCGCACGGCACTTCACGGGCACGTAGCCTGGAATGGCCACATCCCAGCACAGAGTCGCAGGGGCTTCCGACGCGGGGTGGCCCGGGTTCCCACAGGCCGCAGGGGCCGTCTGGCGACCGGGAAGACAGCCCGGGGCCGGGGCTCGAGAGGCCTTGCTCTTCGCTGAAGATCCTGGTCTTCCTGTCCTTGCTCTGGGGCCCCGCAGCGGGTGTGAGCCTCCGAGGGCAGCACTGCCACCGCCGTGACGAGGAGCCCCGACCGGGCCCCCAGCCCGTCCCAGCCCACCCTGCTCGGCCCCACAGTCAGGTGAGGGCCTCGTGAACGTCCCTCCCACCATGGTCCTGTGCGGCCCAGGGACTGCTGAGGTAGCGAGCACACTGACGAGGTTCTGGGTGTCTCGCTGGGTCTTGGTTGCATCTTTCGGGAATGAGCGACTAAACTGTGCTCACAACAGCACGTGAAAAATTCCGATGTCATTTTGCATGAATAATGTGGTTTGTGGCGTAAGCCGACTGGCGTGTCAACGACATCCGTCACGAGGTCGAACATAATTATGGTGAGCGATGCTGTGAGTCATATGGCTCGTCTCCCCACTTGTCACGCGGTGCAGGTCGCTGGCTTATTGAACTAGCGCAGCACACTAGACACTTGTCAACCAGCTGCCGCATCCCGTGCAGGGGCGAGACCTGTGAGACCGTCCTGTCACCCCGTGTCTCCTGTCAGGGCAGAGCTCAGGGAGGGGGCCGGGCACATCACAGTGCTGCCCCAGGCAGCCCCACAGCAGGCCCACAGTCACAGGGCACAGTCACCCCCTGCTCTGGGGTAAGCGCGCGAGGGCGTGCGAGGGCTGTGTGGCCGACGCAGAGGCCCAGAGGAGCTGCGCACGGTGCACACGGAGAGATGGACACAGGTGGGCTTACGGAACCGACCCCCAGAGAGGCACAGGACCAGCCAGTCCTGAGAGATGACAGAGTTTAAATCCCTGTCTCGGGCGAAAAAGAGATCTTGTCTTCACCCCTCATGTCGCGTAGACTCACGTGTCCATCAGCCAGGGCTCACGGAGCACGCCCCTCACGGAAGGCTCTGCGCCCCCGAGAACAGTCTTTTCACTGTCCACCCCCTGGACGGCCTGCGAACGGCGGGACGTGGGAGGCTAGGTGACGGCAGCAGCGGCTGAGGGGGGACAGTGAAGGGGCACCGCCCAGTGCGGGAGCCTCCCTTGAAGCAAAATACCATAAAAACAAAACAACAAATGAAACCAAAGGAAGAAGGAAAGCAGTGATAAAAACAGCCATTAATGAAGTAGAATGCAAAAACAAAGCAACTGATATCCCAATGGATTGTCTCTGAAAAAAAAATCAATGAAACATGAAATAAAGAAGTCCTCATCACAAGAAAGGAGAAAGCAAAACCAGACCGACCAAGGGGGAATGGACCCCTGAAACACTGAAGAATTTTAAGTCATAAGAGGATGTTTATAGAAATCTTTGTAATTGAATCTGAAAACCTAGCTGAAAGGGGTAGTTACCAGGAAGAATGCTTCTTATCTCATTAACCCTGGTGGAAGTAGAAAAGCTTAAACAGCTCAGTTTCCAGAGAGAAACAGGGAAGTTATCGAGGAAACCATCCACAACAGAAGGATCGTCCCAGATAACGTCACAAGGGAACTCTGCAGAATCCTCAGACTGCTTCGTCCCTATGTTCTAGATCGCAGAAAAGTAAACTTTCCAAATAATTGTTATGAAACAAGTTCAACAATAATATCAAAGCATGAGACAGACGGCATGGGAAAAGAAGCCACAGGCCAACCGTGTGTCTAAATTTCTCCATAAAAGTCCTAAGGAAAACAGCAGCAGACGGTGCAGCGGCGCACAGAGATCCCAGAAGCCACGCACGGGAGATGTTACATTCAACACGAACGGACTGAACACCACACTCAAAAGGCAGACATTGTCAGACTGGGTAAAAACAGCAGGACTCAACTGTGCTCACTGCCTATAAAAGAAATGCTTTGGATTCAAAGATACAAAAGTTGGAAAGTAAAAGAATGATAACATGTAGCTGTGAACAGAAACCACAGAGCTTTCCTGGCGGCACTGACACCACACAAAATGGCCTTGGGGACAAGAATTGTTTCTGGAGACAATGAGCGGCATCTCATGATGAGAAAGGGATCCACACAGGAAAACATGAAAATCCTATGTGTGCACACACCTAAGGATAGAGCCCCACAATACCTGAAGCAAAAACTGACAGAGCTTAGCGGAGAAATGGGCAATTTAATCCTAACAGACATCTCAGCAGCCCCCTCTCCCTAGCGGATAGAACAACTGCACAGACAACTATCAGGGAGACAGAAGCCCTGAACAACGCTAACCTGCTCAACCCAACATTTCCTGGACCCCCCAATAGCTACAGAACACACATTCCTCCTAAGTACACACGGTTCCCTCTCGAGGACATAATCATATGCTGACTCTAAATGAATAAGACTCAGTACATTCAAAAAGATTGAAATCATAAGTATGTTCTCTGACCACATGTTTAGGAACAGGGGTATGGCTGTGGGAAAAGGGGATATAAATGTGGAACAGAGGAGAGGGAGGCCCCCAGGTAACAGGACTTAAATTTGAAGTATCCTATGAACATATGAACATATGTGTGCGTGTGTATGAGAGAGAGAGGCGGTGGGGGCAGACAGGGCCCGGAGGGGAGCACAGGTAAAGCGCCTGCGGCTATTCATTGTACTGTCCTTTCAGTTCCTGTCTGGGTTTTAAACTTAAAAATCAAAATAATAATCTTTTTCTTAAAGTGCACACTCTGAAGCTCTTCTACCTGGGTCTGAATCCTGGTTCTTTTATACACAGCTGACCTCAAACAACAGGGGTTTGAACTCCTGTAAATCCACTTACACACGGATTTTTTTTAAAAATTGTGTTATATTAGTCACTGTACAATACATCATTAGTTTTTGTGCAGTGTTCCAAGATTTGTTGTTTACATATAACACCCAGGGCTCCGTGCAATCCGTGCCCTCCTTAATCCCCACCACCAGGCTCACCCATCCCCCCAAACCCCCGTCTACAACCCTGTTTGTTTCTCAGAGCCCACAGTCTCTCATGGTTCGTCTCCTCCTCCGATTTCCCCCAATTCACTTTCCCTTTCCTTCTCCTACTGTCCTCCATGTTATTCCTTATGCTCCACAAGTAAGTGAAACCATATGATAACTGAATTTCTCTACTTGACTTATTTCAGTCAGCATAATCTCCTCCAGTCCCATCTGTTGATGCAAAAGTTGGATATTCATCCTGACGGTTCAGTACTATTCCACTGTATATATGGACCGCATCTTCCTTATCCATTCGGCTGTTGAAGGGCATCTTGGCTCTTTCCACAGTTTGGCGATTGTGGCCATTGCTGCAATGAACATTGGGGTACATATGGCCCTTCTTTTCACTACATCTGTATCTTTGGGGTAAATACCCAGTAATGCAATTGCAGGGTAATAGGGTAGCTCTATTTTTAATTTTTTAAGGAATCTCCACACACTTTTCCAAAGCAGCTGCACCAACTTGCATTCCCACCAACAGTGTAAGACGGTTCCCCTTTCTCCGCAGCCTCTCCAACACTTGTTGTTTCCTGACTTGTTAATTTTGACCATTCTGACTGGTGTAAGGTGGTATCTCAGTGTGGTTTTGATTTGAATTGCCTGATGGCTAATGATGATGAACATTTTTTCATGTGTTTGTTAGCCATTTGTATGTCTTCATTGGAGAAGTGTCTGTTCATGTCTTCTGCCCATTTTTTGACTTGATTATCTGTTTTTGGTTGTTGAGTTTGAGGAGTTCTTTATAGATCTTGGATATCAGCCCTTTGTCTGTAATGTCATTTGCAAATATCCTCTCCCATTCCGTGGGTTGCCTCTTTGTTTTGTTGACTGTTTCCTTTGCTGTGCAGAAGCTTTTTATTTTGATGAAGTCCCAAAAGTTCATTTTCGCTTTTGTTTCCTTTGTCTTTGGAGACGTGTCTTGAAAGAAGTTGCTGTGGCCAGTGTCAAAGAGGTTACTGCCTATGTTCTCCTCTAGGATTTTGATAGACTCCTGCCTCACATTGAGGTCTTTCATCCATTTTGAGTTTATCTTCACACAGATTTTGGTTTTTTTTTTAACAAATACGCTATAGGACTGTAAATGTATTTTCTCTTCCTTATGATTTTCTTAATATTTTCTTTACTCTGGCTTCTTTATGGTAAGAATACAGTATACTAATACATAAAACATACAAAATATGTGTTCATTGATTCTTCATGTTATTGGTAAGGCTTCTGGGCAACGGTAGGCTATTAGTAGTTATGTCTTTGGGGAGTCAAAAGTCACACGTGGATTTTCGATCGCATGGGATTTGGTGCCTCTCATCTCCACAGTGGCCAAGGGTCTGCTGTACTAGTTGTATGATCTTGAGCCAATGTCACAATCTCTTGCCTGTTTGCCTGTTTCTTCTGATATAAAATAAGGATGGTAAGAAAATTTCCATTAAGGGTGGTGGGGAGGATTAACAGTAGCAAAGAACTCAGACTCATTTCTGGGCATAGTCACCAGAGCAAGTAAGACTGAGGTTGCTGACGGTTTCTCTGACTGAATCAGTAAGATTCACAGAGTTAAACTACATGGCCTGGAGCCCAAGACTGCAATCCAAACCCCCAAATCCCATATAAAAAACAGGTGCCTTCGGAAACTAAGAAGCTGTAAAGAAAATAGATTTCTATTATATTAAAATGTGGAATGAAAATGTAGCATACACAAGCACAAAAGTCAATCTGAATCCTTTCCTTGGATCATACAAATTAACTCAAAATGAATCATCATCCCAATGTACGAGCTAAATTCATAAAAGCCTCAAGAAAATACAAGAGTAAATCTTTGAGAACCTGGGTTAGGCAAGCTTTCTTAGGTTCGACACCGAAAACACAAGCAACAGGAACAACAAAAATAGATTCATCAACCTTAATAGAAAAAACTTTTAAACTTTGGAACTTCAATGGAAACCATTAAGAAAGTGAAAAGATGGAACCCACAGAGTGGGAGAAAATATCTGTAAAGCATCCATCTGGTCAGGGACTTGTATCTATAATGTATACAAACAGCCTAATCTAAAAATGGGCAAATGATCTGAGAAGATACTTCTTCAAAGAAGATATAAATAACATCTGCAAAGGTGCTCAACACCATTTGTCTTTAGAGAATTCTAAGTGAATTCGGTGATGTGCTATGATGTCACGCGTACAGGGCGGCTATGACCAAAAAGACAGCCATGGTTGGCGCGGGGTGGAGAGGTTGGTGCTTCCCGCGCCCTCCTGGTGGGCTATGAGATGGTGTGCTCACTGTGGGAAACAGTGTGGCTCCTCCTCAAAGCGTTAAACATAGAGTTCCCACGGACCCCACAAGTCCACCCCTGCATGTGGACCCAGGAGAAACAGAACCACACAGTCGAACTCGTGCACACTGCCTTTCCCCGCATCACAGTCAAGACATGAACCCAGCCCAGATGTCCACGAGCTGATGAGCAGCGATGTGAGCGCAGCGTGTCTGTACAGGGGCACATCTTGCAGATACAAAAACGTGAGGTCCGGACACGTCCTGCAGCACAGAAGCAGGTCCCCAGATCCCCCGTGTCCTCGCTTCCCTGCATGGTCCCCCAGATTGGGAACAACAGAGAGTGAACTCCTGGTGGTTGTCCCAGGGTGGGCTTCGCGTTGAGGGGACGTTGGGAAGAAACAGCGAGTGACTGAGGATGTGTCCGCGATTTCCTTCTGGGGTGATGAAATGTCCTAAAATTGATAATGCTGATGGCTCACAGCTTGGGGATATGCGAAAAACTCCCAAATTGCACACTTTGAATGAACTGATGTTTTGAGTGAGTGACCGGATGTATGCTGATTATGTGAATTACATCTCACTGAAATTGCTGTAATTGAACCATTTTAAAAAGACAGTGCAAAAGACCTCTGAATTGATTCAGAGTGTGTCATGGCTACAGGCAGGGACAAAAGCCCCAAATAACGATTTATAAAAGGCATGCCCTCAGAGATTGTTTTCAGTAAATTTAGTTGCCCAGTAAGTGAATACTTCGTTGCTAACTTTTTATTACTGCAGTACTAAATCACATGCTATATGTGAGTGTGGTGATGTCACAGAACCTAAATTAATGAGTTTTTCTTTATCTTAAAAATGTCTTTGTTTTCAATCCGTGATAAATTCTGTGGTTTTTTCTTTAATGCCTTGTCCTGGCTGTCTGGGCCTAGCACGCAGAGATCTCCCTCGTCAGGGACAGGTGAGGCCGCACAGCGTAGGCTGTCGGCTTGGGAAGCGTCCCCTGCGGGGTGGCCACCACGGGGCGCTGGTAACCTGGAAGCCAGGCCCCTGTCCTGGGCAGGAAGTCGGCTCCCCAGCAGCCAGGCCACCAGGCTCAGAAGGGCAGTGCTCCCGCTGTTCCCGGCACAGACCCTGGTGGGGGCGGCTTTCTCCGCACTCAGGCCCTGCTCTAGGGCCGCACCCCCAGCGCAGGAGTGTGCTTGGGGAACAGCACGCGTCTGCGGTGGCTTCAACTGCAGAAGGACCACGGTCTGGAGACTGGGAGCCCGAGGGAAGGTTCAGGGCTGTTGCTTCTGAGGGCCTGGGGAGGGGTCTGGCCCAGGGCTCCCTCCTCGGCTCGAAGATGCCGTCGTCTCCCCATGTCTCCGCCTGTCTGTCCACATCCCCTCTTCCTACCAGCAAATCCCGCACAGTGGCTTGGGGTCCAACCTAGTGATCCATCTTAAAGCAGACCCTGTGTCCAGAAGAGGCCCTGGAGGTAGAACCCAGACCCCCGGCTCTTGAGGGGAGCCAGCTCCACACCTGCACTCCCCAGAGACCAGCACTCCCTCCCCAGCGGCGACCAGGGCCTTGCCTCCACCCCTTGCCCAGACCTTATTAGGTTCATTTATGGGTGTCCTCACTTGCAGTTTCCAGTTCCTTCTTTCATCCCAAACAAGGGCAGAAATTCTCCAGGAACCAGGATCTCGTCCCCAGAGGGCTGCTCAGACCCAGGGCACCCGGCTCCCCCCAGCGGAAGTAACGAGCGCACAGGTGTGTTAGTGTGATGACCCAGGAGCAGTGGCGGGGCAGAAGCTCCAGAAAGAGGGCTTGATGTCGTGTATCCACAGACAAGAAACTCTGAAGTCCTCTCTTGAGAACTAAACTGTCGCCGGGAAGAGAAACATCTTCAGAAGGAAGAAGTGAGTGGGAAGCTGTTCTTGTGCAGCCGAGACACGGCACCCGAGAATCGATGATTGCTTCTTACGTCGCTCTCCCAAGGTGTGACGTCACCTCCTTAAGAACAAGCTGCCTGGAAGAAAGGGGAGGTCCCAGGACAGGACGAGGGCTCAAAGCTGGTCCCGACGAGACCCGACTGGGCCGCGGCGTCTTGTGCTCTGCAGTATTGGGAGATGGGCACCCCCCCAACCCCCGCACATCCTTTCCGGCAGACAGCGGCCTGGATGTGGTTCCAGGAAGGTCTCTCTGCCGGGCTCAGTCCCCGCCCAGCCGACTCCTGCTGGTGGAGCTGCTCCACTGGGCGTCAGTGAGCGGAAACCTCCTGTTCCACCTGGAAGGAGCCTTCGTAGCTTGTGTCCCATTTTCTGTAGAGCGGCCAGAAGATTCCAGAGACGCTGCCTTCCCTCCATGCGCAGGCCCGCCTCCAGACGCAGCTGCCGGGAAGCATGGGCACCGTCACCTGTATTTATGGATGAAATTCTGATTTCCAGAATTCCAGATTTTCTTGTGGGGAGAGGTTTGCGAGCACTTTCCTGGCCTTGGCAGGTGCGTGTCCCCTACAGTGACCGCCGCCTGTCGGGTGGGGAGGAGGTAGGCCCGAGTCCCCCCCACATACCGCGCTGCATTCAGACCTGACATCGCTCGGGTCAGAATGGTTCTCAATGCGGGGCCCAGGGCACATGGGGAGCAACTCCTGGATGCAAGAGGCCATCTTGCGCCTTGAACAAGACTTCACCTCCCTGCAGGCCCGGGACTGCACCCCGACCTGAACACCAGTGACAGCCTCTCACCGGGATGCTGTACTGAAGGGGGGAAGCGCCCAGCGTGGCCACACAGCCGACACACTTTGAAACCAGCCACGGCCAAAGGGCACAGAGTGACAGGTGTCCTTGGAGAGCCCCTCCGTGAGGCTTCCATCACGAGGGTCCGGGCCCGGAAGCTGACAGCCCAAGAACGGTCTCGTTACTCGAGTCTGAATATGGCCTTTCTTCCCGCTGAGCCGCAGAAACTGACCACGGGGCTAGCGGGCATGTTTCAGGGTGGGGAGGGGAGGCGGAAGGAGGAGGACTGAGGTACGAACAGATTCTCTCTGAGTATTCGACTCCAAAGTAAGCCCAAGCGTGAGGCCAGAGCCCCTGGAGGACTGTCCGCCCTGCTGCCCACACTTCCGGCTCGCGCCGAATTTTTGGAGCTTCTCCATAAGGGACGTATTTTAGCAAATGAGGTTTTTATATGCTTCCATGAAAAAACAGCCAATTCTGGGAGGTCGAAAGATCTCTTCCTTCCAAAGTGACGGGCGCTCATTCTGTGATTACCCACTTCATTATCTGAATGGATTCTAACGAGATGCACCAGGACCACTCCCCTAAAATCAGCTGCATTCAAAACCCTC
The DNA here is from genome assembly GCA_004023965.1 of Spilogale gracilis. Classification (NCBI taxonomy): domain Eukaryota; kingdom Metazoa; phylum Chordata; class Mammalia; order Carnivora; family Mephitidae; genus Spilogale; species Spilogale gracilis. The sequence goes on from PITA01012509.1 coordinate 32,044, forward strand.
AACCCAAAGGTTATTTTGGAGTTTCCGAAGGAGCCCAGCGTCAACATTCCGGACCGCCACCTCGGCCACAGCTGCCTGCCTCTGGAGGAAAGGAGATGTGACAGCAATTCTCCCGCAGGGACAAGCGCTACGCGCCAGTGATGACATCATCCCTGAATTCTACTTCCCTGTTCTCGGGACCTCGAGCCAGAAGACGTCTATTTACATACAGAGGAGCAGGTCAGCACCAGCTGCAGGGCCTGTGCGGCAGGAACGCGCCTTCCGAAACTGCAGGAGAGCGGAGGGCAGGGCTCCTGTGACAGGGGGCCGTCGGGAAAGCCGGACACCGCCCGTCCAGTTCGGGTCGAGGTCCCCTCCACCTGAAAACAAGCGGCTTAAGGTCCACACTGTGCGCTGAGACATCCAGTCTGGATGTGGAGTCTGCCCCCGGCCTCCGATGTTGCTTTGCGTTTTGCATCGTGCTTCTGAAAGGGCGCCCCAGGGAACTGGTAGGCAGAAGACACCAGTCGGCCCTTCATCTTGGGGACGATTACCCCTTTGGCTGCTTTTCTGTGCTGTGTGGAACACTGCACTGTACCTTCTGCCAGCAAGCTCAGTAAATTCAGCCAGTGTCCGAGGCAAGCAATGGATGTTACAAATAGGTCAAAGGACGGCATCGCTCTGAGCAGGCATTTTTCACCAAATGAGACAGAACACGTGGAGCCTGATTCCAAGTCCTGGAGGCCCAATGGCCAGCACCTCCTGCTCTGAGCAGATCATCCCGCGTGTTCGGAGCTACACGGGACCGCTCGTGGCCACGTGTGCTGCGGCCGTGACGGAATGACCGTGGAGCTCCGGGCAGGGACACATGGAGGCTGCCCTGTGCCGGGCTCACCCTTCAAACGGACGTGGCAACAGAATGAGAGAGGAAAAAGCCCTTTCTGGAGCCAAATGCTAGATGAGGGGATCAGCTCTCCCCACCCACCTCCTCCCCGTGCACCCGTCACCCTGCTCCATGGACCCTCGCCCCCCCACACATGCGCAAGTCCCACCCTAGTCATCCCCTGCATTCGGGGAGAGGAGAAGACCGTCAAGGAGGAGCAGGCTTCTTGCCCAAGCACAGCTTCCTCCCATCTCCTGGCCCCACTTAGAACCGCGGCGCCCTCCGATCAAGGGTATTTAGTGGCTCGGAGGTGAGCTCGTTTCATTCTGTTTTGCAGAGGACAAGGACAGATGGCAAAGAGAAACGAAATGATAACATTTTTAAAAAATAAGTACTTTTGAGGTTCCCAAGAAAGGCTGTTTTCTGTGGCTGCAAGCGGCACCGACCTCGATGGACAAGGACAGCCCTTCCGTAAAGGAGAACGGAAGGCACCTGCTGCCTCCTGGCCCCGTGCCAGGCCCTTACCTCTAGGACGGCGGCGGACATGCCCTCGGACACGGAGCTGTTCACCACCGGGCCCTTACCTCCAGGACGGTGGTGGACGTGCCCTCGGGCACAGAGCTGTTCACCACTGGGCCCTTACCTCCAGGATGGCGGCGGACATGCCCTCGGACACGGAGCTGTTCACCACCGCGAAGCAGTTCTTCAGGGCTGCGTGCAGGTCATCCTGGGGCATCTCGCCGAGCAGCCGCACCCCGGCCGTCCTGCAAGGACAGCAGGGATGGCTCTCCACCAGGGGTCTCTGCCCCGCCCCACCCCGGTGAGCCCAAGCGCTGTGCTTCATGCCCGCCAGGTGTGGAAGTCAAACACAGGTTTGGGCCACTTTTTCTAGTAAGCAATCATTTTTCAAATGTTTGGAAAATAATAGACATACGATAAACAGAAATGCTGAAATGGAGACTATGATGACCCCGGCGCCCACCACCTGGAGTGCATACATCATGGAGGTTTCGTCTTATTTATTTTATCAGCAACACTGATTCGTGTCCATCCGTCCCCCTGTCCACCACTCACGGTAACTGTGTATAGTTTTACCTGCGAGCGCTCTGGGTCTGGGCGATGAAAGGCGCCCGCGTAACTCGGGATGAAATCAGTACCTCCCAGTCCCCTGTGGCCAACTGGGTGGCCGGGGACATGAGGGGCCGTCCTGGCAGGATGGTGGGGAAACCGTCTAAAAGGGGGCTGACCCAAGCAGGAGATGACCCTCCCGGTCCCTGCCCTTTCTTGTCCCCTCAGTGAACACTCAGGAAAGGCTGGCGGGGCGCTGGGGCCAACCATATCTGGTGGTTTCTCACGCGCGTGCTCCGCGGCGGGCCGGCAGACGCACCGTGCGGTTCCCTCGGTTCTATCGAGCGCTTGGCATTCTAGGTCTTTTCGTTTTCGCCAGTGTGACCAGTGTTAATTAGAACATCAGAGCGGTTTTCATTGGCATTTCCCTGAGCGGGGGAGGGGTGGGAATCCCCACTCCTGACGGGGCTACGCACACTACCAGCCCTGCATCTGCCTGCTGGGGGTGTGTGTGTGAGAGCACCTGCCCCCCGGGGTGGCGGGGAGGTCACAGGAGCAGAGCCTGGGCGTGGTGAGTGGGGCGGGAGCGCGGGTGCAGGATGGGCCGCCGGGCCTCCTCTCCGCAGGATACCTGTTCGCTTCCTCCACTTACCGCTTAACTTTGGCTTTCACTTCTCTTGTAAACACTGGGTCGACCTGAAAGAAGACAAAGATTTTAGGAAAAGCCTTTCATGAGCCTCAGTCTCAAGGGAACGGCGTATCACGGAGCCAGACTCAACAACTCAGGAAGGAAAGAGTCAAGCCCAGTAGGAACCGATACCCGATCCCGCGGCTGCGTGCGGGGCAGGGAGAGCGGGGCCCGGGGGAGGCGGCGTGGAGAAAGGCGCACGTCCTCGCGTCTGCCATTGGACGTGTTGGATGCGGACAGCGGGTCAGCTCTCCCCGGACTCGAGGTCTGGGGGCGGAAGTCAGGCCCCGCCACGGGGCCGTCCGCCAGCCCGCGTGACCCTCCAGCGGAAGGAAGGGTCGGCGAGATTCACTGCAGTGGCGGCTTCGGTCATAAAACTTCTGAGGCAGAAGGAGTGGGGATCCTTAGCAGGTCTAAGACCAAGGACCTGACAGAAATTAAAATTTTATTTTTGACAGGGAGCCTTCCCACAAACACAACCTTAAAGCCAAGGGCGGGTCCATCAAGCTGATGTGTGGACAAACATGGGACCAGGGTCACAGGAAGGAAGGAAATGCTGACCCGGCCCGCGCCCCAGTGACCCCAGAGAGCATGACGTTCTGTGCCCGAGGTCCGTCGCGGAAGGCCACGTCCCAGGTGAGTCCATTACCACGCAACACCCAGAACGGGCAGATCCAAGGAGAAAGAGAAGAGGCTGCCGGGGGCTGGGGGCCGCGGACAGTGGGGAGAGGCTGCTCGCGAGTCTGGGCTTTCCTTTGGGGTGACGCACATGTACCCGGATTAGGTGATGGTCGCAAAACTCTGAGTGAACTAAAACCAGCAGATTCATGGGGATTTTGACAGCAAATGAATTATATCTCAGAAAAAAAAAAAAAAAAGGGCCAAGTAAAACTTTAGTCAGTCAGGACCTCGCGTCCTTGAGGCCAGATCTTCTGTGTCCTCTGGGAAGGGCCTGTGTTGGCTCTCGCATCCCTGGGCACCGACATGTCGAATTACTGCAGAGACTGAAGGCCGTGTGTCCAGCTGCTGTGAGACACCAGTGACTTTTACTCCTCAGGGAGCATCAGGGACTGAAGCAGACCCATTTGTAGATCTGTGAGGGCCGAAGGAGAGGCAGCACAGACTGAAGGGGGCTCACGTCCCCCGGCCACTCGCTAGCTCCCGGCTCTGCCTGCGTCAGGGGACCTCTCTGGGCCTGTTTCCTTGGCTGCAGATGCTGGGGAGGGTCGAATGAGTCCCAGCAGTTCCGTGCCTGTGACCACCGGAGACACGGCCACTGCGTAGGGGCAGCAGAAGGAAAAGCTAAGTATCCTTCCGGAAAGAAGGTGCGTGAGAGCTGCGGACCTCAGCACTGGAGTAGAAGGGCGTGCAGGCGTCCCCTCCCGTGCACACAGTCCCAGAGGTGCTGCTGTGTCTGCGCGCCCGGACTGGCCAGTGCAGGGAAGGTGTCCCCAGTGCCCGGCAGCCATCGTGTATTCTCACGGGGACGCACACGTTTGCAACCCAGGGAAGCCAGACTGGAGAACGCTGGCGCCGACGGCCTCTCTCAGGCGGGCTTCCTCTCGGACGCAGCCGGAGGACGTGAGGGGACACCGTCACAGGGCGCCCATGAGCCACTCAGGATGTAGCCGCAGTCCCATCTGCCTGGCCCGGGGGCAGACTCGGCAGACGGCGGCTTTCCCTCGGCCGTCCCTGCACCATGCTGGCAACAGTGAACACGCTTTGAAAGTAACTGTCTTTAAGTGGATGCCTGTGCGTCACGTAATTCTGAGCGCTTCCTCAAAGGTACAGAGGAGGGCACACACACGCTTTCCTGACCGCGTCTGCCGGCTCGTCCTCCCGACGAGCGAGCGGCGCTTCAGCGGTGAGCTACAGAACAGGCTGGTTTTGTGAACGTGACGGTATCGCTGTACTTTATCATGCCGACTGAAAAAATGTTGCACCTTCCGGAAACCTCATTTGTGTCTTTTGGCAAAGGCACACCGTGTGTGTTGGACCCCAAACCCTTCAACCACCGGCATGCCTGCGAGGTACCCCGGAAGCTAAGAGCCAGTCTGGACGCGTAAGGAACACCGCAGCTGTCCCCAGAAATGTGTTACAGGAACAGCATGGGAGACAGGAGCCCTCGGGGAGAACGGACGGCACGTGGCCGGGACCCCACGTAGGGTGCGCACGCGGCTGACGCCGTCTAGTTGTCGTCCATAGATGATCTGCTCGCTCTAAGAAAATCCAGGTGCTTATATGATCCAGAAACCCTTCCCAGGTTTGTGTATGATTTGTTGCACAATTCAGTTGCTGAAGTTTCCGGCTGAAGCATTTCAACCTGCACACGTGCTTCACGTCTCTACGTCTATGTTAGAAATTTGCAGACAAATCAAAGTAGAAATGCTGCCAAGACCCGATTTCTGCTCGTTTTCACTCCGTCACATGCTCGGGGACCTTCTGACCCCGCGGGGGAGGAAAAATCGAGTGTTCAGGACTACCAATAACAAGAGAACCTTTTGTGGTTTTTGTTTTGTTTTGAAGATTTTATTTATTCATTTGAGAAGGAGGAAAGGGGGAGAGAGTGCGAGAGAGCATGCGCACAAGCGAGGGGCAGAGGGGAAGCGAGTTGTCCCGCTGAGCAGGGAGCCCAGTGTGGGGCTCACACATCAGGGACTGAGTCCCCCCAGGCATCCTGGTTCCTGCTTTTGAGAAGGAACTGTCTCCAGTCACGGGGTTCCTGCACACTGAGCTAGCCTGCGTCTCTTGCCATGGGGACCGCACACCTGGCGTGGACAGCACACACGCTCGAGTCTCCCAGACAACGAGTTGCCTCCTGCAGCACCGACAGCTGAGCCCCACGCGTCCCAAGTGAGGCCGGAGCATGGCCTCTGAGGAGGACAGTTTCCAGAATGCCCTGCTGCAGGCCTGGAAGGATTTCTTCATCCGCCAGCAGAGGGCACTCGCCCGCAGGCGGCTTTTATAGCCAGTTGGGCAGGCAGTGGGCTCTGCGGGGACCCTGCTGAGACCTTGGGGTCCCCCTTCTCCGTTGGGGGAGCACGGCCAGCTGGAAGCAGTGCCGGGGTCAGAGATGGACCCGTGGAGCCTGCAACACGCTCCTACCACTCGAAGGATCTTTAAAGGAGAGAGAAGCGCATACTTCTGGATGATGTGCTGTTTATTGCCATGAAGAGTTCATATTAATTAGCCACGGACTCTGGGCCTACACTGAATTCTCCATATGCATTAACTTCCTTCTGGCCAGCGATGCTGTTATGATCGCCCCACTTCCCCCGGGAGGCCCATGGAGCTCAGGGAGTTCGTGCCGTTTAAGCAGGATCACACGGCTAGAAAGGTGCCGGGCCAGGAGACCAAATTCTTAAAACTACACTCCACTGCTTCTCTACTGTGTAGTCAGGGATTTTCCTGACTGGTTCACAGAAAGCCAGCGTGGGCTATGGGATAACTACCTGCTTACCTGTTTATCTCCCCATAATAATCCAGTCTACAGCTCTCTAATCCCCTCCCTCTCTGATTGTCGCCATTCTTGCCAGCAGGAATGCCCCCCTCCTTCCCTAAAAACCTGTTCATCCCCAGGGCACAGGCTGATGCCACCTCCCAGGAGACCTCCTCTGATCATCTGCAAATGTCTCCTCCCGCGGTTCCCTTCCCCCTGCTGCCGCACAGGCCTGCCTGTCCTGCCACCTTGTCCCCGTACACACACCCTTCCCCTCCAAGGCCGGTGTCTTGCACACAGCTCTCCACTTAATATTCGCCAAATGCATGGTTTCCATCTGGCCCTTCCCTTCCCTTTTTATTCCTGATTCTTTCTGCTGAAATGAAACCCCAACAGCTTATCATGAAAAAGCAAACAGCCTAATGAAAGCCTTCTTTTGGCCTTCCATAGTAATTCTCAAATTCATACTTTACTCATGGTCATTTTTAGTTAGACACCCCTCATTTTAAATTTTGTTAGCATGCTCCTGCTGTCACAATTAACTACTTGTAAGAAAAAAGCAATCCATCCAGGAGAATTTTAGAAGTCTGCAGAAATACCTAGCGTGTTAACTAAAATTCAGCTGAAGGTACAATAACTTTTAAGTTGGAAGCACCAACTGCATTACATTTTCCTGGATTTACCTTCCACATCAGTTCATTTTCAAATCTCCCAGTGAAGCCAAGTGGAACAAAATATAAGATACAGAGAAAAAGAAGGGTAGATTTTTTTATGTAATGAAAGCACACGTTATGAAATTTTAAAAACCAAAAGCATTGTAAGGAGCAAAGAAAATTCTCATTTTCTCCCTCTAAGCTTATTTATTTCTGAGCCAAAGATATTGCTTCAACTCCCAGGCTTAAGGAAAATCATCTTTGATATAAGACGTTATTGTGGGAAGTCATTAAGCTGTCACACTCAGCCCGAATGCTCATGCCACACTCATCAGAGAGTGCCAGCGAATGTGGCCACTTGAGACCCGCCTAGAAGCAGAAGCCACACGCTTTGCTCAAATAGTTGAACTGAGAGATCAAAGAAGCTTTAATAGGAAAGGCAAGCCAGACTCGGACCACCCTGGAGCTAACGCGGGATCCGGTGTGCTCTTGCCGAAAGGAAACATTCGCGTGGGCAGTTCTTTTCTGCGTCATGTCATAGGATGCTGCCCGTGAGCCAGGCACTGTTCACGGTACTGTGCCGGTAATTAGTCTCTGCGAGAAACGGTGAGGCTGGTGGCTCGGTCTGGTCATGCCTACCTCGCAGATGGGGAAGCTGAGGCAGAGCACCCAGCTGCCTCCAGGGGCCGTGCGTGCGACCCCGGAACTAGACGGCCACGTGCAGCTCCCCGTTGTGGGACACGGATGATGTCACCGGGTCTAACAGTGTTCGCTCCCGGTCGGCAGCTGGCAGCACCGGAGGATGATGCAGATTCCGTATGAGACGGAGATCCCACTTAAAATGTTCTTGCTAAGAACGGCCACAAAAGCAAGCAGATGTCTGGCGTCTAAGAAGAAACATACATAGCACCCGTGATTTTTCAGGCGACCTAAGACCATTCACACAACGGTTCTATGAGCGGTCGCTAGAGTGGGCAAACGCTTCTTGGCGGGCAGAGCAGTGCTGCGCCCTCTGGGCTGGGCCGGGGGCAGCGGCAGGGGCGAGCGGACGCCCCGCAGTGCCGGCTCTCTGCGGACACAGCCCCCCGTCCTCTGCGCCGCGTGCTCCGTGATGGCAGGTGTCACGTCTGCGTCACGGGCCTCCGCGTGCGTCCACATGCCTACGACCCAGCGGCACTCCGTAAGTACGTCTCGAAGGACTGAACCCATTCATTAACACGCGAACTGTCCTTCTGGACGAACGACCACGTAAATAAGGCCAGCCTGGCCTCCTGGAGAGACTGCTGGGCATCGCTGTCAGCCATCAGCACGGCCAGAGGGCGACGCCACAAGGGTGGCCAGCCAAGCCGTTTTCCCCCCCAAGGGCATTCGTTCTGTTTCCCTGAGGGAAAGCCCTGAGGCCACGCCAGGGACCCGGCGTCGAGGCTGAGTGCTCCCATCACCCGACCGACAAACGCCTTCCCTTCTCCACTGTAAGGACGAACAGCGCATCTGCACGAGCTGCAAACGTCTACTTCCTCCTCGGACCCTGACCACCTCTTGTGCCAGAGCCCCCTTCATTTGGGTCCGAGTGGCACCGGGTGCCCGGTCCTCTCCTTACAGAAGGGTGCATAGAGCCCAGGCTGGATCCCAGACCCTGAACAGCAGGACCTGGGGACTGTGAACTGGGTGCAGCTCATCCTTCCCCAGTGAGGTACCTTGAAGGGCACGTTCCCGGCTGGTCTCTGGCCCCCCTATTCCTTTGGTGGCTCTTGTCTTTGTCCCAGAAGTCACATTACTGGAGTTGGTGTGATGTCTGAGGGCCAGGGGTGCTGGCTGGGCGGCGCTGTCTTCCTCCCTGGCATGCCCCGCGTGAGAGGCTCCGTGCAGAGAAAGGACCAGAAGGAGCACTGCCGTGTGCACCACGAGGATTCCCGAAGGACAGGCCAACCCAGATGCGTCAGTTCTCCGAGTCAGTGCAGTTGTGTCCTAAGAGGCCAGCACGTGACCTCTGAAAGCGTGTGATTCGTAAAGAGCTTACTCAGCGACTGAGCTTCAGAGTTAACACAGGAGGACACGATGTGAATTCACATCAGGCGCCGTGAGTCATGCTAATATTCAGGGTGTTCAACCTCGTTTAACAACACGACATAGTTGTTAAAGTGTGACTTTGGGCCCAAGGGTTGACCTCTGACCCACTTGACAAGTCCGTATCCCTTATTAACTGATAACGTTGCAAGGATTCAAATTCAAGTGTAAAATTGTTTGATCTCCCATCCTTGTTTGGTCTTCAGACACGTCAGACTGAATCCTTGACCGTGAGAGCAGGCAGACTTGTGGAGATGGCGTAAGGATGACAGGGATGGCCAGCTCTGGCGGGGTGCTCAGCGGGAGCGCTGCGTGCTGGCCGTGGCGGGGACAGACAGTCGGTGGGACACGCAGACACCATCCAGCATGGCCAAGTCAGTGATTTTCACAGGTCAAATTAGGAAGCAAATCCTGAGTTCAGGTTTTGGGCAAAAAGGAGGTTTTTAAAGATGACACGGGATAGAACAGCAGCACATAGCAAAGAAGAGTACAGAGTCTTTCGGAAAGGACCAGTTAAGCGGCCGACTCTTGCTCTCAGCTCAGGTCTTAACCTCCCGGTTGTAAGTTGAGGCGCCGCTGGGCCTGGAGGCCACTTCCGGAAGGAGGAGCAGAGTGCGGAGCTGCAGGAAGCGGCAGAAGCGCCGTCTAGTAACACTTGTGCAGTGACGGGCGTGCGCACGCGCCCTGTGCTGGCCCCGCCTGCCCCCGCTGGCCGCGCCCACACACACCCCTCTGCTCTCTTCAGAGACGCCCCCAGAACTGGGACCTGGCTGTGGCGGAAGTCTCCGCACGGTGGCAATAGGCCAGTCGGGCATTGGGGAAACTGGGCTCCCCTGCCCTGCTCCCCGAGCAGCAGCTGTGGACACTCGCCAGTGCGCCCCAGGCCCCGGTGAGGAAGCAGACAAACCCTGGCCACAGGCCCATCCCAGTTAGCGGGGGATCGGACGTGTGTGTCCCCATGCACCAGCTTTATGTCTTGTGGGACACACAGACTCAACAAGGAACTTGTCTGAAGGAGTTTGGGGCTCAGTGGATTTGAAGCTTCGTTTAGAAGCTCCAGTCACCCGCTCTGCTGAGCTGCCCATCAAGGTTTGGATGGTGGCTTTCTGTTTTCCCCGTAGGTAGGAGGCGGGGGTACTGCTGTGGCCTCAATGTTGGGTCCCCCACACCCCAAACGATACACTGAATCCGAATCCCCAAAGGTGGTGATGTCAGGAGGTGGGGTCGTGAAGGTAGAGGCCTCGGGGACAGGATCGGTCTTACACGATGGGATCAGGTCTCACAGCTGACCCCAGAGAGCGTCCCTGAGCCAGGAAGAGGCCTCGCCAGGACGCGAGCGCGCCAGCACCTCCATCTCTGCCTCCTGGCCTCCAGGACCAGAACTACGTCTCTGCTGCTGCTCCGCCAGCCCGTCCATGGGATTCAGTCACCCAGAGGGACCAGACCAGGTATGAACGGGTCAGACCCAAAGCCTTTGCTTCTGTAGTCGGGCGGGGGAAGGGCACGCCCTGCCATTCCCTGAGGCTGGCTGGGGTGTGGGAGACAGTCTCCCTCGGCGGGGGAGCAGGCAGACCCCGGGAAAGCTCCAGGCGGGTGTGCACACGACACGGGCCGGGTGCCGATGCCCGGCTTCTGCTCAGCGGCAGACTCGCAGCCAGTGGGCGCATTCCCCCGTTCCTGCAGGGGTTTCAGTTCTAGATAATGGAGCGCCTTACAGAAGACGTGCTTTCGAATCATTAGCACTTGGTGGCAATGAGCTGAAGGGCCAGTGAGTCTCTGGCCGTAACCTTTCGTGGAGGGTCCTGGCGCCACGTGGGCCCTTTGCTCCACAACGCAGAGCAACGGTGCGGGCTGCCCCTCAGCCCCAGGGCCCCGGCAGGTGGTCTAGCTGGCAGGGCCACCAGAGTTCGTCTTGGACCTGCATTTGCCAACCAGGTACCTGTTCTGAGGCGCCGTAGGTTTATTACTCTAGCTCGGAAAAGCCAGCAGCAGCCCCTGAAGTCACGGAATCACGAAGGCCCCGGTGACATGCTCCCCA
>PITA01012510.1:0-61634 GCA_004023965.1 Spilogale gracilis
GGTCAGGTTTCTGGTGAGACCAGAAAGGAAGGGAAAGAAGCAGCTCAGCTAGGACTAGGACGGGAGGGCATAAGACGACAGGGCGCCAGCGCAGCACACAGGAGGAGGAAGGAGAAATCGGGTGGAGTTCGGATTTAGGCTGGGGGAGATCCTGGGGGGGGCAGGGCATGAGCACTTATTCGGGCGCCCTGCTGCACGGGAGCTCAGGGAGAAGGGGAGACGGGAGACGCACAGTGGACTAAGAGGGTGACTGGCAAGGTGGAGAGAAGGCATGTGGACCTGCCTGCCAAAGAGGGTGATGTTTTCTTGAACGAGTTCAAGAGACAGAGCTTAAGAAAGCCAAAAAATGAGGTCACTCCCAGCCTTGATGGAATACCATGCATGATTCTAATTAGCAACTTAAGAATGCTTATCTTATCCTTGTCTTTGGCAGAACAACGTCATCTTCATGCTGGAGGTTTAAGGGGCCTGGCATTGTGTTAAGGAGGCAGGAAGGACGAGAACAGGATGGGAGAGAAAGGAGTGGGAGGACACGGCAAATGGACAAAGGTTTAAGAAGCGCTGTCCCAGGTCTCCTCACCGTGGCTGCTGTGCCCTGACTCCCTCCCTCACCAGAGGGTCCTGAGAGGGGAGGAGGGTGGAGGAAGGCGACATCACACAGATGTGAGGAACATTCAGCCACGAGGCCCCAGAGGAGGCCTGTATAGTCTTGCTGTCTTTATTCTCCACGGGTTTTGAACATGTCTGTCCTTTTTGTAGATTATCTCACTGGGCCTGCAGGTTATGTGTAAGGAAGGGTCCAGGGTACCCATTGCCAGGATTAGCGGCTTGCCCAAGGTCACCCCGCTGGTAGGTGGCACATCCCCTCCGTGACAGGGGCTGGGGCAGTGCACGTGTGACGAGCGGCGGGAGTGGCAGCAGCTCGGGATGGAGCTGCTGCCTGTCACAAGATCCCGCTCCCAATGGCGCCCACCCTTGATTCTCGAGTGCGGAAGAAGCCTGAATCTGCCAAGTTCTCAGGACAGCCCCTGCCACTGGACCGTGAGTCGCTGTCCATGTAAACAGTAGCCTCAGGCAAAAAAGACTGGCCCAGGAGGACAGTGGAAGAAAAGACACTGCTTCCTGTCTCCCCAGGGCTCAGTCCCAGGGCCAGCTGGACACGAGGCGATCTCACTGAGCGCCAAGTCCCTCATCGGCGCTGAATTCCAAATTCTCTCTAGTCCTCACTTTGTTTTTCAGCCCAGATTCTGACATCCACCCCACCCGTGCCCTGTCTTGACCGAGGATGTAGAAAAGTTATTTTAAACTTGACACAACCAAAACAAAACTCCAGTTATCCCATTACGATGGTTCATTTTATGTGTCAAGTTGGCTGGGCCACAGGGTCCCAGGTATTTGGTCAAGCATATTCTGAGTATTTCTGGATGGATTCAACATGCAAATTAATAAGCTGAGTGAAGCAGGTTGCCCTCCCTAATGTGGTGGGCCTCATATGATCAGCTGAAGGCCTGACTAGAACAAAAAGCTGATCCTCTCCTGAATAAGAGCAAATTCCTTCTGCCAATTACCTTTGAGCTGGGAACCTGTGTTCTTCCTCCTCTTTGGACTACACCTCCACTGGCTATGTTGGGTCTTAGGCCCTCAGACACAGGTTGGAAGCAAGAAACCAGCAGCTCTCCTGGGTCTCCAGCCGCAGGTCTGAGGACATCAGCTTCCAGGATCATGTAAGCCAACTCCTAAGAAGTCCGTTTGGAAGGCACCCAACAGTCTAGGGCTTCTGGCTTCCTGGAGAGCCCTCACTAATATGCCCACCACCAGACGGGTTTCCTCCTCAGCTTTCTCCACCTCACTCTAGACATGGCAGTCACACAGATGCTCAAGGTCAACAACCTAGTGGCCAGTTCTGATTCCTGTTTCCCTCAGCTCCCGCGGACCCAACAATCCAGGAGCAGGACCTGTGTTTCCCACCTACAGCGTGCATCTGGAGTCCCCCTGCCCAGCCCCCGTCACTGCTGTAGGCTCGCACGGCACCCACTCTCCCCGAGGCACCTCCTGTCCCCGGGACACTTGGAGAAAAAGCCCAGCCCCCCACCCCGGCTGTGGCCCCCCAGAGCCTCTCTTCACCCAAACCTCTCATACCCAGCTCCATTTTCTATCTCCAACCCCATTTCCCGTGGCTGCCCTTCTTGTTCTGCCTGACTGAAAAGCTCCTCACCCAGAAATCTACACCGAGATCCGTGTTCAAACTGTCTCATCTAGAACAGCGCCCAGCCTCCTGCCGTGCCCTCCAGCTGCCTCCGCTCTGCACAACCCTCAACACAAGCTCCAAGCACGGAACTGTCCATGAAAGGCCTCCAGGTCACCACAATGTCCTTATTCTACGTGTCTCTATTAACATTACACCACACGGGATGTATGTTCCCATTTACATCATTACTATTTGCCATCACCGAAATGGAAGTTTCAAGATAGTAGGTACCTTGTTGTCTTGTTGGCCAAGAAGGCCCCCTTACAGCAATACCAAACTCAGAACAGGTGCGCAGTAAATACTTGCAAAGTTAACGAATGCTATTAAAACTTTTATTCTGAATGCAGATGCCATTTACAAGTCAGCTGCAGCATCCCTTAAAAATATCTTAAATTGTATTCATTTTGGATTTCACACTAATTGCACACCATAACGATTCCCCAATATTAAACATTTTCAAACAAAAGAAATATAAATGGCACAATGACAATAACACAGACATAGGTCCCTCTCTTAACCTGCAGAGGGCAGGATTCCAGGTGGAGTGGTGGCCTGGTCCCCCAGGACGGGAATGGGAACACAGAGTATCTGTCTGCTAAATGTCCCAGCTTAGAGCCTTCTTACAAGTGCTAGCCATATTAAGGCTAAGATGGAACTACCCTGCTTTGAATGAGTTAATACCTATTTTTTCTTTTTTTTTTTTAGAGATTTTATTTATTTATTTGACAGAGAGAAACACAGCCAGAGAGGGAACACAAGCAGGGGGGAGTGAGAGAGGGAGAAGCAGGCTTCCCGCCGAGCAGGGAGCCCGATGTGGGGCTCGATCCCGGGTCTCCAGGATCATGATCTGAGCCGAAGGCAGTCGCTTAACCAACTGAGCCACCCAGGCACCACAATATCTATTTTTCTTAATGAGATGGTAAACATCTTTAGGACCAGGACCATGAATTCCACCTCCATCTAAATATAGGGACAACTGGTATACTCTAGAAAATGACACAAAATGTCCTTTTTAATAGGAATTCTAAATAACAAAAAAACCAACTGAGTTGTGTTTTAAAAAAATGAATTTTTTGGGGCACCTGGGTGGCTCAGTTGGTTAAGCGACTGCCTTCGGCTCAGGTCATGATCCCAGAGACCCGGGATCGAGTCCCACATCGGGCTCCCTGCTTGGCAGAAAGCCTGCTTCTCCCTCTCTCACTCCCTATGCTTCTGTTCCCTCTCTCGCTATGTTTCTCTCTGTCAAATAAATAAAAAAATCTTTAAAAAAAGAAAAAAGAATTTTTTAGTATGTGACATATACCTCAAGAAAGCTATTATTAAAGAAACAATTTAAAAAATGTACTGATCTCTTCTAGACGTCAGTTTGGGGCAAATTAATGTTCTTTTCTTGAGGATGCAGGTTAAGTGGGAACACCAGCCACCTGCTCTTGTCGGTTCTGTGCAGGGGACAATTGCTGTGGGGTCTGTTACTGAGGAGAGAGGCTGAAGGTTAAAGTGAATAAAAGACAGATCCCGCCCTCTCAGAGCTTAGCGTGCCATTTTTCTGTTTCTGAACATGGCAAGTAGGCTGACATGTATGACAAGCTTTGTAAAAGACAAGTGAGAAGAACTGAGGACTCATGAAGATAAAGAGGTCAAGAGTAGCACGGGTTTCTGGCCGCGGCAGAGGACTTACTGGGCTCATATAGACGCCCTGATGGACGTCTCCAAACTGGCCTTCCCCGATGCACCGTCCAAGCTCGATTCTTTCCCTCTGAATCTCATAATCCCTGGCTGCAAAACACGACATGTGTAAGTACAATATTCCAAACGCTGAAATCACACTTGACGCTCGTTTTGTTTCATTATCATCCATGAGTACAGATCGCACCGGTGGCACATCATTCTATGAAAATGCTTTAAACAGAGTGGAATTCTCTTAAACAGTATTTTAAAAGGAATTATATAGTCTGTTACGGCATCGCATGAACTACAAAAACCGCGTGAGTTCTATTAAAGGTGGTTTTTTTCATATTTTTTAATGTGGATTTAGTTTTTATCTGTCTGATAGTTTTCTAAATAGTTTCTCCAAGTAGTAAATTATATGCTTAGGTAATCAGTGCTATTAGTTTAGGTATTAATATATGAAAGGCTAAAAGACACAGTTATTTAAAGCAATTATTTAACAAATAACTGAAGTTTGAAAATATGGAGGCAACAGAAAAACTGTGTCACGAGAAACTTTGTTTTAAAAGTTTAAGAGCTTTCCACTTTCTTACGATCCTATCTATATTATTCACAGAGCTAAAAGAGTTTAAAGAGGTCGCTTCTAAAAACTAATTTCAAAGTCAGGTGACTTGGAATCAAGGTTGAACATACGACATTATAAATTGTGATATTTTATATTTTTGAGAGCATCTGCCTCAAATTAACTGTGATTTTATGCAAAACCAACTATTCAGGAGGTTGTTGAGGCACATGGAAGTAAAATACCCACTAGCAACCTTATCAATTGATTCTAATATCCAATTAACCGCTTAGTATTTTGATTTCCTCTGGCTGGGACACCCATCCACCAACCCACACCATGTGCATTCTATTAGTGTAGCTGCCAGTGGAATAAAACAAGAGCCAAATATTTCAAAAGGCTCTCCCTGGTTTCAAATTATAAGCCATACAGAACAATCCAACCCAAATTTTAGACAATTCTTTTCCTCTTTAAAATCACTTTAGCTAGTAGTTCCATTGGTTTAACAGCATGAGTAAACCAATGGAAAGTAGTTTAAAGATAAAAGTTAACTGAAAACTGAAACATCCCACATCATTCCAGAGGTTGCAATCGCAAGCAAATGCAGTTATGTGAAAGGGGTCCTGTTACCTTCATCTATTCCATAGCTTTCTGTATTGCAATTAAGGGAGAAAAGAATTGAAGACCTTGCTTAGAAATAACTAATGGCAATTACGTCAACAACAACAAGCTCTAATCGTACATTTCAAATTTACTTTGCTATTTTAACCACAAACATCAGTCAAAAACAAAACAAAACAAAAAAACAAGAGGACTAGACACAAGCAAACTCTGACTCTCCTCACATGACCTCGATGTGACATCAACACTGCTTTTCAACCTCCATCTTGAAAATTCCTGCACAACTTGTTTTTGTGGGGTCTGGACCTTGACTACTCAACACTGGATAGTAGGTATACAAACACAAACTTGGATGGTCTGCAGGGATGTATAAATGACTAAACAGCTAATCTAAATGTGAACATTTTCCATGCTGCTACTGCCCATGAGAATACCCACGTTTCCGCTCTCCCTTCTGTTCCGAACCCCTCTCTAATAAAAGAGCTCTTACAGGGGGATGCAGTGTGCCCCCGGGATAAAGCAGGCCTGCTGCTGGCAATGCCTCTTTAATGTGTACAGTTAATCTAAATGAGAGCCTCTTTTTTAAAATAGTTACACAACTGGGTAAATAAAGTGCCTAAGACATGTATTTTTCAAATATGTAACGGTTCTACTGAAATCAGGACATCAGTTGTTCAATTATTAAGGCCTCTGAGGCTGTCTGACAGACTCATAATTTGGCCTCTTTAAGAGGGAGGTTTAAAATATATTTTTTTTAATTTAAAAAAAGAATGCTTTTTTTTTTAAGTAAACTCTATGCCACATGTGGGGCTTGAACTTCGACTTCGAGATCAAGAATCACATGCTCTATGGACAGAGTCAGCCAGGCGCCCCTAAAACACATTTTTTTAAAGCACGAATGAAATTTCCCGTGTGTTTCCAATTCACGATCTGGGACCTCCGGGTTCTCCTCAGTCGGGAACAGCACGGCACAGAGAGGGGCGGGCAGCTGGCGGCCCCGGGCGGCGGCAATGGGGGCACTGGGGCCCGGCTTAGGCAAGGGCAGTAAAGAACGGAAGTTCACAGGAGAAATGCAATTTGTTGTGCATATTCAAGAAGTGAACAGACATGTGTACATATTTATTTAAACTTTAAATAATACCGCCACGTACAGAGAGGACATTCTGTCATCAGTAAAGGCTGCATTACCAGAGTCTAGGAAGCAAGACGATGAAAAACCTGTAACTAAGGAGACTCACTACAGACATTTGAGCTTGAGGTTTCTGGCCTTCGACTCAGCCGAACACGAAAAAGAACTCTAAAGGCTGGAGGGAATATTTCTGTCATGCACTCAGTGAACTATTAAAGATAGTTCTAAAAAAAAGAAACAGTATCTAAGACTTTTAAATTTAAAAGTTAAATGCTGTCAAATGTGAAGGAGAACCAACTGAGAAGCCCACTTACTTGAGGGCATCGTGTAGGTGTCTTCTTCGTCTATGATCTCAGCATAATCGTCCGTCTCTGCAGGAAAGGAAGCAGACATGTTGGAAGAGGTTACATACTTGACCTCCTGGCCTCTAAGAGAATTAGAAAAGGCAAAATGAGCTGCCGAAATCCCCTACTCCGCTAACATACTCTTAAAACACTCTGACTCCCTTCTTGCTCACACACGAGTCATCTCCGGAAAGCCGAGTGACATCACGGGGCCGGCCGTCCCCACACACGGCCTTGCTTCGGCACAGAGGGCCCTTGTGCAGAACGGGCAGACGTGGAGCATCGGCATCCAGGACTCGAGGCCCCACATCCATACCGACTGCAAAACGCTCCCTCGACTGCACCAAATCTACGCTGGAACCCACGCTGCCGCCTCCCGGGTGTGCTCCCAACGAGCCAAGTCTCTCAAGAACCGAATGTCTGACATCATTCCTAACTAGACTCTACGGCGCAAGCCGAATGCTGGCCTCTTGGAAAACAAAAATGTGGCCTGACTGCTGAGGAGATCCAGTGGGTAATGGATTTGGTTTGTTCAAGGGTGGAAGCAGCCCAGGAATTTATCTCTTGTCACTTTGCACTCAGATGTCTGAAGAGTATGCCTTACTGTCAGAGGGTAAAAGATCTAACAAAAAGAATGAAATGACAAGAAACGGCATATTGAAATGAGTTCTTTTCCGAGGTGATGTCAAGGACTTGCAGTGTTCCCACTATCCTTTCAGGGATACAGTGACTTAGAAATCCACCTCCACGTCAGCGGGGGAAACTCATTTGAAGAAAACAACGCTGACTTCCGCCTTGCCTGTTCATCCCTTTCAGTAAGGAGGCCGCTCCTCGCACCCGGGCTGAAGCTGCGGGGCCAGGAAAGGGGGGGCAGTACGTCCTGAGTTATCTTTGAGGAGAGCTCTTCAAAGAGAAAAACCTGCCCAAGCATCCACCTTTCACCCCGGAAAAACCGAAAGCTAAATGTTCTTCTTTTTGGCTGCTCTTACTACTTCATTCAGGTATTAGAATTATAGAAAAGAGAGAATATATAGGCTACATTCCTTAGGATATCAACCCTTCTGCATATCGCCATGGTAATGGTTGAGATCAGACCTCAGTTATTGGAAGAATTTAGTTCTTAATTAAAAGTCGTTAAAATAAAAATCAGCTGGCAGAATAGAAAGTCAATAAATCAATTCTCCTTAAGGCATTTAGAAAATGTAAACTATTCCTAAATCCCACGTGAAAGGTGGATAATTTCTATCATTCTTACATGTTCTAAGTAACACTACGTACAGGATTAAAGAAAAACATTTAATCTACCCAAACCGTACGTTCTTCTATTTCTGTTTCTCCCTCTTCTCCTGTTCTCCGTGAATTGGCATGTGTAGCCTCCAGCTTCGCTTTGGTGTAGACTGGCTTAACGAAGGGCAGTGGGGAATGGTATTCGGGGATGGAAGGGAGCTACGAAGGCACTTTCAGAAAAAAAGGACCAAGCAGAGGAGGCATCTACACGAGGAGGTGAGACAGGGAAGCAACACGTCACCCACAAGGCATCTACTCGTTGTCTTCTCTCTTTACTCTGTACCTTACGCCCTCCCCTCACACAGCTACCGAAGGCTGAGTCTCCACAAACGAGATGCTACCCTGCCTTCTTTCCCACAAAGCACACACCTGTAGAGGCCAAACAGCGGGTGAGCCTAGAGTGGAGGGACCCTGGCCGTGACAGCTGCCAGACCCCCCGCCCCTGCCTGCTCCTCCCGCTGCCCTGTTCCCCAGCCTCTGGTCCCGGCTCTCCCGAGGAGACAGCCGGGGTCAATCGACAGCATGCGGCTGTGGGGCATTGCCTGTCTGACGGAGAAGGGGCAACGCTGCCAGAGCTGCCCCTCGCCCAGGACCTGCCCTGTGCTGGAGCTCATGCTCGCTCAGCCCATTCCTGTTTCGGCCAGAGTGTCACCCGGCCAGAGACCTCGCCTCCAACCCCCATCACTGTTCATCATGCTGCTTGCTTTACTCTCCTCAGTCCCCATCACTCCCAACCAGCCGGCAGTCCGTGGTCCCTTGTCACTGTCTGCCCAGCTCCCGATGGAGAGTGCAGAGGGGCAGAGCCCTCCTCCGCATCCAACACGGGGCCCGGCCCAGAGAAAGGGCGAGGTCCGTTCTGGCTGAACAGAGGACGGCTCCACGCAATCACATGGTGAGGGGACCACGGCTGAGCAAAGACGCGGTATGGCCTGGGCAAGGCCGTGCAGCCCAGGTGGGTCAGAGCTGCGGGGCTCCGCACAACAGAGCCCCCGCGCTCCCGGGCAGCCTGCGCCCTCCTGCGCAGTGGACAATGGGAACACATACCCAGCCTGCGCCCTCCTGCCTCCACGTGGACAATGGGAACACATACCCAGCTCGCAGGGTTGTTATGAGGATTACAGGATGTATGTACAGGGTCGAGGTGTGGGCCCACGCAGAACAGCTGATCGCAAAAATCACAGCTCCGTGTCACCTTGCGAGGCTGCTACGGGAGGAGCCCGGCAGCGGAGGGGTTCCTGCCCGCCGAGACTCTCAGTCGGCCCTCCTGGGGGACTACCGGGGCTTCTGGGATGGCCTCTTTTTTAGAAAAGCCTCGCTCAAAATACCCACCTCTGGATATCAGGCTAGCACTCAAAACTGATTTGGGAAAAATCAAGATGCAGATGTTTTGATTAATTCACACAATCACAAGAAAGCACCTATGATTTTCCCCTCTCAATGCTGTGTGGATTCTATATCAAGCCTCTGGGGAAATCGAAGCGGTCAGGCAGTGACTCAGGGTGACCTCGGGGGTGTAGGCGTGCTGACTGTGGTGCAATTGGACTAGAAAATCTCTACTGCAGCTAACAGTGCTTGAGTCCCCTGGGAGCTGGTCTTACGGAGCAAAGCCACCGTCGCTAAACAGACAGAAACCTACAGAAGTGCCACTGGAACGTACAGAGGAGCTCTCAAGCTGAAGTACTTGGCAGAGTTCTCCAAGAATTCTTGATACTGGGGCGCCTGGGTGGCTCAGTTGGTTAAGCGACTGCCTTCGGCTCAGGTCATGATCCTGGAGACCCGGGATCGAGTCCCACATTGGGCTTTCTGCTCGGTGGGAAGCCTGTTTCTCCCTCTCTCACTCCCCCTGCTTGTGTTCCCTCTCTCACTGTGTTTCTCTCTGTCAAATAAATAAAATCTTAAAAAAAAAAAAATTCTTGATGCTGATTTGGTTCTATTGTTCTTTCCTGGTTTTTAGGATTAAAGGATTTTATGATCCTGACAGGAGAGGTATGTTTAGACACTTAAAAGCCCTGAAAAACTGGAGCCTAGCCTGAAATTGCCTGCCCCAAGATACAAAGAAAAAAGATAGAACAAAAGGAAACGGATTCCAGATCTGGGCACAAATAAGGGAAGGCAGATCGGTGTACAGATGATGGCAGCAGCATTCCCGAGAAGGCACCGCACTGCAGACCCTGCAGGAACCAGGGAATGCTTACCGGCAAGGTGGTCCTGCTGCTGTCGTCCTGTCTCGCAGACAGGAAACCGAGGCTCCCAGGGCCCACGTGGGTTCCCGAGGTCCCCGTGCCAATCAGTGGTGGGCTGGGACTCAGAGCAGCACTCAGGCACAGAGCCTCATCCTGTAGCACCCTCCGTAACATTTATAGGGACTCTGACTTGTCTAAATTTTAGAGATTTTTTTCTTTTAAGTCATCTCTACACCTAATGTGGAACTTGAACTCACAACCCTGAGGACCAAGAGTCACATGCTCTACCGCCTTAGCCAGCCTGGTGCCTCTGGGGACTTTTATTTGTGAGACCAGATACCCTATGCTATGAAACTACAGACTATTCCTCTAGGGATATTTTGGGGACCTCCCCACACCCCCCAACATGGGCAGAGTTCTGCCAGGGATGTTCACAAGATGGGGGCCTGTGTACTAGGGAGATTGTTTTAGGGTACCTGGTCCATGAACTGAATAGTTCAAAATAAATATTTTTAAAAATGGAGACTCCTAAAACTTTGTACCTTATGGGATTGTAATTTGGGTGCCACGATACGTGGTAAAATCAAAACGAGAGGAAGATGTGTAAAAAGGACAGAAACTGATGGCTCAGAAATCAGGAGAGAAAAGAGCCCAGCGCTCGTCTCCAAGCAAGGTGAACAGGCCGAGGTGCGTGGCTACGGAGACAACACAGCGGCCTGGTATCCGCCTCCCCTGCTTGGTCACCCAGCCCGAGGCCAGAGCGCGCCCGGGCGACTCACAACAGCCTCAGGCTCACACACTTCCCAAGCGCTGATGCTCTGCTCAACCTCCCACAGAAGGGGGGGTCGCTGGTATGCTTCTGTCTCACCTCTTCTACCTGCCCGCCAGAAAATGGGGCCTGTTTCCCCGGGGGGTGCTTGGGCCCTGGTTTGGACACCTGCCATGCTGAAAACCTGTCCCCCAGGTGTGCTCCCTGAGGGAGTCGGAATGAGGCATCGATGCCACAGAGCAACATCTCTGCAAGATGACAAGACTCCCCAGGCGATTCCGCGGGACTCCCCTCCCACCTGGCGACTGCCGTGTGCCGCCGGCCCAGAGGCCCTGGCAGGCGGGGGAAGAGCTCTCTTCTGGGGAGCCAGGAAGGGGCTGCCTGTGTTCTTTCACACCAACTCCTTTATGGCCCGGCCCAGGGCTGGCGGCCCTTTCCTGTAACAGCTTGGACAGCGGGTCTTTCAGACCCCGCCGGTCACTGTCTCTGCCATACCTGTCCATCCCAGTGTGCGTGACTGTGCTCCAATAAAGCTGCCTGTGGACACTGAAGTGTGAATTTCATAGAGTTTTGATGCCACAAACACTATTCTTCTTTTGATTTTTCCCCAATCATTAAAAGCAGTGATCATTCTGTGCTCCAGGGCCAATACAAAAACAAGAGGCTGTATTTCGCCCAGGGGCCTCAGTGTGTGGACCCCTGACCTAGACCAAGTGGCTAATGCCTTAAGGCCCAGCTCAGTCTTCTCTAAAACGGGGGCAGATATACTTGCTTCATCTGACAGAACTGGGAAAGGTCAATGTGGGGAAAATGTTTCCCTGCAGAGAGAATGTGGGAATAACCGCCTGTTTGAAACATTCGTTCCAATTCTCATGTAATCCTCACAACAACCGCTGAGACCTTTTACGCATGAAGACACACAAGATGAAGCAATTTGCTCAGGACCAGTCAACGAGGCTGCCGGTGACATGATGGGGCCATGGGGGTGGCAGGAGGCTGGAGTCTCCCTCCTGACCACACGTCCTGCGGTGGCCTCAGCCTCGGGAGACTCATCAGCCCCCGCTTGGGCTCCGCAGAGAGGACAGCGCCCGGAGTCCCATGCCTGTGCACAGGGGCCCCGGTGAAAGCAGTGGCCACTAACTGGTGACTACCAAGGAGTGGCTCTCCACGCTGTCAGGCCCATGGAACAGACACACTTTCCCAAAGTTGTGTTTAGTGAACATCTTTCGCTACCTGAGTTACCAAGCTTACTGTGAAAACGACACAAGGGAAATCTTCAGTAAAAGCATTCTCTCCTTTCATCATGAGGAAAAATGCCATCCTCCTAATCTGAGTTTAGTGTAAAGAGTACAGAGTCTCGTGCAGACGACACATGAAGTGGGGAACATGAAACACAATATGTGACTTCAAATCTCTCGTTTTTTAAGTGCTGCCCTTAACCACTTGAAGAATCGTCCTTATCACTGTTATCTCTCCAGTGTGTGTGACTGTTAAAACCACTTTTTGTTCCTTCCTTTCTACTACCTACTCCCAAACTAAGAATTATGATATATATATATAGACAGATATAGATACATACATATATAGATAGATATAAATACATACACCACACTTCGGAAATCCCCTGTGGATTCCTATCATTCACAGCTTTCAAGTGTGACTACCCTTGTTGACTAGTACTGTCTCTGACAACTGTTCGAGAAATCTCCTTTTAATCGTGAAATCTACAAGATTCACTATGTGTGACTCAAATTCACTGCTGAGACATGACAGAGACACAGGCAAAAGCCCTGAGCAATTTGTAGATCATTGGCCCCACATCATCATTTCTTCAGGCTTGTCTTGCTGGATCAAAACCACATTTTGCCTCTCATTCAATACTGAGCCATCTTCATGAACACACGACTCTCATACCAGTGACACAAGCGTGAAAATGAATATTACCGTCCCCACTAATGTCATCTGCAGATCCGGGTAGCGTGCAAAGAAAGGGGGGTGGGGGAGGAAGGAGGGCAGGGAGGGGAGAGAGGGAGACACACTATTAAAAAGACAAGTAAGTCAAAGCACAAGGAAAACAAAAACATTTCCCCCCAGGTGTGACTCCAAAGATAAGAGCATGAGTGTGCTGGTGAGAGCGTTTACTCGGCGTGAGGGCACGGTGCCGAGTCCCCAGCTGCCCACAGCTCATACAAAGTTCTGTAAAGCTGGTCTGTAAAGCTGGTCTCTGCCATACTGAGCAAAATTAATCTGATAGGCTCTCAGAGTTAACTGCTAAGAATAGCCTGTACCCCTTCAAAGGGAATTTGCATCCTGTCAGATAAAAATGAAAATAAGCAGTCATCAATGTGTCTGGTGAAGGCTAGCCTCCCCCAGGGAGCCCCAGGCCAGGCCCAGCACATAAGCTGAATGACAAGTCACAAATTTCCATTTAAATTTATGCAGTGTTTGGCGAATTCCTGTTCTGATTATCACAAACAATCTCTGCTTGCCAGGAAACCATCCAAGTGGCCGGGTAGCCTCCGCTCAGCAGCAGCCCCGAGTGACTGTCGGCGAAGCACGACAAGCAGATGGGGGCTCTCTCTGACCATCCTCCGCTCAGCGGCATGCCACTTAGGAAACCCACAGTGTAAACAGAGGTACCTGCTGGTCCCACAAATGAAACCAGGAAGCCACACCTCGCCCTGGCATGCATTGAAAACCAGCAAACAGGCAAACAAAAAGTCTCCTCTTAGAGGGCAGCCCCAAGACGGTCAGTGTGAACCACTGCTCCCGCACAGCTGCCGAGCAGCAGAGGGCACGTATGCTAACTCCCAGTAGGGGCACCCCCAGCTGAGGACAAGGTACGAGCGTCCGGTTAGGCCCGCGGCCGGGGCGGTTAGTGCGAGCTGGCGCGAGCGAGTGCGGTACCCGTAGGAGAAGGCTCATGGGAACAGAAGACCAAAGGGAGAAAGCGCCTAGCTTTCTTAACTTTATGTTGGCAGGGACTGACTCCTTTATAAAGAGGCAAGAGGAAGAAAGAGAAAAATAGAAACACATTATTTCATACAAAAATACAAAAGAAAACATGTTACATTTTAAGGCAGCTTTATAAAAGCAAATACAAACTTGCAATGCTTTTATTGCACTACTGGCACACTTTATTTCTTACTCTGCTTTGACTCAAGTTTTAAAAAACATACTAATATTTTAAAAGACAAGTTCCTCTTTTAGCAAAGATTAGCACTAGCTCTAGAGACTCTTAGCCAGACACACGTGTCTCCCGGCTGGGGAGAACTAGCCAGGTGAAACTATTATAGATATTTTTACAAATAACAAAACTGAAATAAAATGAAACAAGACAAACAACAACAACAACAAAGACCAATAAATAATTCAAGAATCCTGTGGACATTCAACCATAAAGAGAAACTGCCAGATCCTCATTTGTGAACTTCCTGAGCAATTTCCCCCAAATCATCAACAAAGACTCACAGACCTTCAGTGTACACTCTAAATAAATGGCTTTAACATAAAAACTAGTGATGAGGGGGTCTGAATACACAGGCTGCAAAGCCCCCAGGCCCCAGGACGGTCTGCTCACTCACTGCCTTGCTCACGTACTGCACACCGCGACGGTCGTCTCCGCCCCGGACGCTGGCTGCTGCCCAGCCTGCCAGGAGCCCACAGCACAGCAACACGGAGAAGCAACACTTACGGTATGGCACAGGAAGAGAGGGCATCTGTCAGAGTGAAGTCAAAACAGGGGACGTACAGCTCTTGAAGACACAGCAATGAGAACGTGGGACAGAAAAGACACAGGAGACATGCAACATTTAACGGCATCCCAGGGGGTCCCCTCAAGAAAGGCCTTTAGCGGTGGCCCAGGGAGAGCAGGGCCTGGATCCATGGATGGCAGGGGCTTCCAGACAGTATCAATGTGTCAGGAACAGAAGCGAGGGGAACGGAAAGAGACAGTGTAGTGCTATTTCAGACGCCATGCTGTGGTCCCGACCCCGTTACTGAGGGTTTCCCCTTCTGCTGCCATCAGGAGGCTGCGGCTCCCTGTGGCTGTCGGTTAAGAACACAGGCCAGGGAAGCCCGGGCCAGGGGCCAAGGACGAGGGCAGGGGCAAGAGCTCCATGGCATGTGACAGGTGACATGGGAACCCAGACGGCGGGGAAGGTGACAGCATTCCATCAGGAATCAGTTTTTGGATTTCAATAATTACATTGTGATCATGTGAGAGGACGTTTCTGGTCTTAGGAAATACACATCAGAACAACTGTAAGTAAAGAGGCAACACCATGCCCGCAGGTGCTTTCGAATGGCTCAATGGGGAGCAAAGACAAGTGGGCCAAAATATAAACATAGTAAATCCGAGGAAAGAAGAGGAGAGACTTCGTTTTACTGTTCTTAAACCCATTCTCTAGGTGTGCAATTATGGAAACATAAAATAATATAAGAGCACATATTTGAGTTGAGATGCTGGCTCCCTTTCTCATTGTTGGACCTTGGAAAAGTGACTGAAATTGTTTTATTTGTAAAATGAAGCAGCAACAGAGGTTTCCCCCATAGGGTTCCCCGGGCACCTGGCACGGGGCAGCCGCTGCCTGAGTGCCAGCTAGTCCCATTTTTCTATTGCTTATTTTATTTCTAAACTGACCTGAGTACTCTTTATATTGACTTAAAAAGCAAATAGTTTTTTAAAAATGTAACTTTTCTTCAGTAATATCAAGATTATCCCATATCATTAATGCCGTTCAGACTCTTCCTCTATTTAGGTCCATTTTTAAATTCATGATGACAACATTACCCTTGCTCCACACCTCCCCTGAGCAGGGCACGCTGCATAGACGCTGAGTTTACAGCAGTGAAACAGGCCTCCCGACCCCTGCCTCATTCAGCTCATGTTCTAGTATGGGGGGAAAAACAAATAAAAAAGGTAAATTACCTGGTGTGTCAATACTAAGTGCTCCAGAGAACAACAGAGCCGAGGGGGTAGGGGGTACCTTCCAGTGTGGCTGCAACTTTAAATATGCAAGGAGTCACTTGTAAGAAGTCTCTGAGGGGCAGAAGCGGGCCTGGGCCACTTGCCCCAGAGCAGGGAGGTCAGGCAGGCTGATGGAAGCGTGAGGGGAGGTGGAGAATGCTGCCGGGGTGGCGGGCCCCTGAGAGCCCACGTCCAGGCTCTGGCTGTCACTGTGAATGACATGGGGTGGATGCACGTGAGAAAGAAGTGACCCGATTGGTCTGAGCTTTTAAAGGTTTGCTGGGGGGCTGTTAACGGGCATGAGGAGAACTGCCAGGCTACTGCAACGATCCGGGCACATAGTGTGTGAAGCTGGACTGAATATATGTGGAGGACTGAGCCCATTGGGGTGGGCAGATCGACTGAGCAGACAAGCAGCAGTGGCGCAGCACCAGAGCAGCCCCAAGGACTGGTCTGATCGGCTGGAGGGAGGAACCAGCCCTTACTAAGAGGGGAGACAGAGAGGTCAAGCCTGGGGGGAGACCAGGGGTTCACTTTTGAGCACAGCAAGTAGGAAATGCTCGTTAGCCCATGGAGTGGATGTGCTGAAGAGGCAGCTGGCTGCAGGGAAGCTTCTGGGATTTGGATGACCAGCTGCGAGTTGCCAGCACAGGGCAGCAGCGAGGCAGCCTGGCAGGAAGCCAGGGAAGGGCCATCTCTAGAAGCAGGCTGCTGGTGCAGGCTTCTTGTGCAGAGTTCTGTTGAAGGGGCACGAGAAGAAGGCCAGAGCCCCACTCTGAGGGGCCAGGGATTGGAAGAATCTTCCATCACGGGCACGGAAATCACCTGGCACATGGAGGGGTGCCTGGGGGTGGTAGCGAGTCAGGAATGCAGGGCAGTCTGGTTCTGATACATGGGTTTCTGAGGGGGGGCAGCGTGGAAGGGGTAATGAGATGCAGAAGATACTGAGCTCCCCCCAGGCCTAGGGCCACAGCGGCTCTGAGGAGAAGCCACAGCCATGGCTATGAGGGAGGTGGGGCCCCCAGGGCAGGGGGCCAGTGCTGGGTAGGGGAGGTGACCAGAGGCTCGGAGAAGCAGCTGAGGATTACACGCAGGTGAAGGGCAGGAGATGAAACAGGGGGCTTCTCAAGGAGCAGACACACGGGGGTCAGTCCGAGGGGATCGGCACTCTCCCGCTCGTCTTTAGTAAAGCAGCAGTCCCTGTGACCACACCTCTCAGGCCCCTTCCTCTGCGCAGACCATACGGGTCAGGGCTGATGATGTGTGCAGGGGAAACTGCCCTAGCAAGTTCCCAACCTGGCTTGGTCGTGGGAGCCGCCTGCCCCTGAAAATGCCAACAATCCACGAATTCATAATGCCATTCAAAATAAGAAAGCACAGAAAAACAAGATCTGGCCAGGGAGGCAACTGGTCATTTTAGGAAGTGGAAGGTAAAGGGAACGCACAAGGCAGTTTTCTTGTCTTTCCAACAGGAAGCATTTCTTAGGGTAAACGAACGACTATGAGGAAAGCTGTCTTTACAAGCAGAACAGCTAAGTAAGTGAAGACGTGGCGGAAGTCCCGTGGGGCCGCCTTGCGGCCGAGAGCCCGGGTGCGCAAGCCAACGGCCGCGAAGGCCCGTAGGTGTAGGGCTCGCAGGAACTTTATATGCAGGCTCACAGTGACCAAAGCTACTGGCCAGTCTTCGTGTCACGAAGAAAGAAAGCTAGACGGGGAGCATTCTTGTAATAAAACGAACACTGAGCCTGAATCTGATCAAACTCCCCTTGATCCTAACAAGCAGCGCACAAGAAATACAGAAATGCAGGGGCCCGAGGGGGGCCCACTCAGTGCAGCGCCACACACGTGTCCCTCACCAGACCCAGAGAGTGGGGACAACGGCGTAGTGAGGTGCTGGGGGCAGGTGGGCATATGCTCCACTCTGGAAACAGGTGCACAGGGCTGAGGTAAGACACGTGTGGCCTGGAAAGTGAAGAAAAGGGAGTAATACCCTCTGTAGTCTGCTGTCGCACTCACTGCTCTGCATTTCACGTGGGCTGCTTCTCACTGGGAGGGGGTCTCAGGCTGCTCCCTGCAGGGGGCCTCCACATGACTCTCTACATGTCTGCTGCTGAGGGCTCAAGTTCAGCTCAAGGCTCAGGCTAGGAAGCCAGTTTAGCTCTGGAGACCACGTCTGAATGCATGACGTAGATACCTCAGTACCTATATGGCTCCGAGGATCTCTCCCAATTCCTTTAGAAGCCAGAGAGGAGAGGCAGATGGTTTGGCAGCCCAAATGTCCACAGAGGCAGAGTTCCAATGACCTAATAATGGTGGGGGAAGGCGGCTGGCACAGTGGGGTGCTCTGGCGACCCATGCACCATCAGCCATCCTACCACACCCAGGGACACACAACTGTGAACCTCTCAAGGGCTAAACATCTCTCCTAACAGGAAAGTGAAGAAAGAACTCTATTTGTGATCACTGAAATCAGAAGAATTTCTAGTAAGCCACGTACTAGGAACAAGTCAATAACCTCCAACACTTAACACCCTCTGCACATAACAATAATCAGCAGCATCAATTTGATCAATGATATCACAGAGCACTTAATTTACAAAAATTAACTCTGTATGTACTAGGTGCTAATACTCTAAATAGGGTACTTAAAAAAAATTCCCAAAAGCTAGTGTTAAAATCAAGCTTTCAGCAACAGACCGAGACAGCCCTGGAACCCAGAGCACTGCCAACCCTGAAGCTAGGGTGTAAACCAGACCAAAGAGACTTGTTCACACCTGAGTATAGGGCAGGCTTTTGCATTTTAACGGAAGAGTGTCAGCATTGAGTCAGCACTACGGTACCCTGCCCATGATGCAGTCACACACACACATTCTTCCACACCCGTCGTCCCGCCACGCGGGAAACTCACTAAGCTCCTGCACGGTTCCGAGGGGTCCAATGTAAAGACAGTGGGTTCGGAGCTCAAGATGCAGGCTTCAATCAGACTTTCTATTACTTACTATGGGCACCTGGCCAGGCTGCCTCAGCTCTGAGTCTTAATTTCCCCACCTGTAACAGGAGAACAGCACGAGAAAGTGTCCTGAGGTTTAAACCAGATGACACACATGAACGTGTCAGGCATCATCTCCGGGCCTCGTTCGTGTATAAACACCCACTTGGGTTTATCAGGCTGTGACGCAGCAACGAGTGACTCACAGACGTAGTACTTTGAAGGCCACGGGAAGACGACAAGAAGGTCAATAATTACTATGGACCATGGACACACCACCTTGTATTTTACAGGACTTCACAGTTTACAAATCGCTTTTGCATATAGAAGACTTGTAAATTTATAATGAATCAGCTAAAAGCAGATAACATTTATTTTGTTAAATATATTTTAAAGAATTTTTTAAAAAAGATTTTATTTATTTATTTGACAGAGAGAAACACAGCCAGAGAGGGAACACAAGCAGGGGGAGTGAGAGAGGGAGAAGCAGGATTCCCGCCGAGCAGGGAGCCCGATGTGGGACTCGAACCTGGGTCTCCGGGATCATGACCTGAGCCGTAGGCAGTCGCCTAACCAACTGAGCCACCCAGGCGCCCCTCATTAAATATATTTTAGTTTAGAATAATTTTTAGTCACTAACTTGAAAAACCTAAAAGCAGTAAAGGAAATGATGATGCACCATTAGCAACTAAACCAAAGAATCCGTCACAAAGTGAAAAATATTTAAATTGCAATAAATACTGGAAAAGTACCATCACATAGGGCTCTGCAGAAACAATCAAACCAAACATTTCTACCTACAGAAAAAAGCCAATACATTGGTTTTCATGGCAGAAATACAGAAGAGAAAGATGTTCTGCAGACCTCTGACCCTATTTTATGTCGTGGGAACACTCAACAGGAGCCCTGGTCACACCATCACCACGTGCGGCCCTGTACTTCCGGTCACAGCAAGGTTTAAAAAACAAACCAAGAAAACTCTAAAACACAAAAACCAGCCAAACAAAAACCCAGAGTTTACGCCTTCAAAACATTAAAAATTCCGCTTTATTCATGGCCCTGTGTTCCTGTGTGTAAACACACACACACACACACACACACACACACACACACACACACAAACACACACACACGCACGGCTCAAGCCCTGTCCTGCATGCAGGCCACCCCCCTCCCTGCCACACTCATAGCCCCCTTCCTGCAAGCACTGGCCTCTCCGTTCTAACTGAGCTGCTCTATAATATGCATGTTTTCCCAAAAACTTAATAATTAGGCTAAAAAAATTACTTTAGGCCCTCAGAATGACATGCCCAGGAAAATGTGTTGTTATTCTTTACATCTTGCAATGTTACATTTATTTTCATAGGGAACTCTATCTAGATTTCAAAGACAGATTCTCCATAGATTCAACACTATGATCTTAACGAAGATGACCAAGTACTGACATTCACTTTGCAAGAAAACATGAATGAGTGCCTGGTACTCCTCTCTCAAAGTCAGGACTCTGCTTTATTTCCCAATCAGAGGTCCATCGACAGTTGAAAACGGTCTTCAGTTATCAGATCTTCATTCTTCCTGTTGGTGAGCTTCATGGCCCTCACCCAAAGGCTCCACAGTAGCATCCAGAACAACTCACAGTGAGAGCTCACAGGCCATCACCTGAGAGCCCAGGGCTCTCCCTGAGAGCTCAGAGTTTCTTCCTTCTGTGCCGGTCCTGGAACAGCATTTCTGTGTCCCAGCCCATCTGTGCACCTTGCTCAGGAATCCATCAACTCACTTAAACAGAGTACTACTAAGGGGCGCCTGGGTGGCTCAGTTGGTTGGGCGACTGCCTTCGGCTCAGGTCATGATCCCAGAGACCCGGGATCGAGCCCCGCATCGGGCTCCCTGCTCGGCGGGAAGCCTGCTTCTCCCTCTCTCACTCCCCCTGCTTGTGTTCCCTCTCTCGCTGTGTTTCTCTCTGTCAAATAAATAAATAAAATCTTTAAAAAAAAAAAAAAAAAAAAAAACCCCAGAGTACTACTAAGTACCGATGCCCCAGTCAATAAGCAGACAAATGAAACACATCTTTGCCTATGATGGGGCTGCGATCTCATGGACAAGATGGTTTCTAAATTGATCACATCCATCTAAAGACTTTCCATTAACAGAAAGATGAATGGTGGGCTCCAATACTCAGGGGAAGGAGTCTGGAGTAGTAAGGGAAGGCTTCTAGAAGGTGGTGACATCTGAATCTGGTCCTGAAGACCAGGTAAGAAAGTTTCAGGCACAGGGCAGTCAGACAAGTTCCAGTTTCTGCACCTTCTCAGTGCCTCTTCATCTGCACCGAGGGAACTCCCTGAACTGGCACTGAAAGGTTAGATCGCCTAGGAAGCAATAGTGACGGAGTTCCAATCCCGGCCCCAACAGTTTCAAGGGACACACTCACACATCTGTTTATTCTCTGAATTTCTTTCCTCAGACCTGTGAAACGGGGAGGAAAAAGGCCCTGTATGGCTGTCATAGGGACCGAACAAGATCATATCTAAGGCATGTGAAGGTTTTAATGCCATGAAACCATCCTGAACACTTACTAGAGTCCTTGCTAGTTACCTGGTTACCTAGTTACCTCCTTGCTATGTGTGACCCTGGCCAACTGCTGTGCCCACTGCAACCCCTGGCCCCTCTCCCTGTGCTCTGCGGCCTCGGCTGCTGTGCGCATTCTCCAGGCTCCCGCTCCAGGGCCCAGGGCTTGGCGTCTCCCTGCCTGCACGCCTCCAGCTCTTCACTCAGTCACCTGCACACGCGTCACCTGCTCAGAGATACTTTTCTTGACCACAATTTTATTATTTCTTAAAAAGCTTTCTTTATTTATTAGAGTAATCTCTACTCCCAACGTGGGGCTGGAACTCATGATCCCAAGATCAAGAGTCGCATGCTCTACCGACTGAGGAGCCAGGCGCCCCGTGACTACAGTTTTCAATAGCCTCCCCCTTGCTGCCCTCAGTTTACCTGCTAGATTTTAATCCAGTGTTTCTGGTCTGTGTCTTCCACAGACTGTCAACTCCATAAAGGAAGGGACTTGGCTTGTTTCCACCATCAGACCCCAGCACTCAGAACAGTGCCTGCACACAGCCAGCACGTGGTACGCTCACTGAATTAGTGCAAAGTGGAAAACGTCACGCTGGAATAACGCCCAGCTTGCAGGGCTCACGAGAGGCTCCGTGACATGAAGCATGACAGAAAAGCCCGCGCTCGTGGCCGGCACGCCACTGGACGGTGGCCTCACCCTGGGGGCCCGGAGGAAGAGCGGGCTCGCCGCGAGGGAGCAGACGTACGGTTGTTAGGCCCAGAACAGCTGTTCTCTCCCTCAGGGGCCAACAGCACCCCCACATGATGCAGGTTTCCAGGCCGCTCGGTGAAGAAGCACCCCTAGGGTTCAGAAACAGCACTGGGTTCTCTAGGTATCAACATAAGCGTTTCCGGATTAAGTGTGAGGCAGGCTCCCGGTGGTGGGACATGACGTTTTGTGGTCTCTGTGGAAGATATAAAAACCTACAGCTGTTTGCCCAAAGCATAGACGTGAGCAAGCAGCAGCGGGATGACTAGGGCGCATCGAGCTCTGGAATCATCGGTGCTGTCGCTAAAGGTCCCGGAACCCGGCGTGCTCTCCCCTTTGCCTGCAGCTGTAAATGACCACAGCGACAAGCATGTAAGAGACAGTGTCACCGAAAGAATGGGAGGACGGTGACACACGTCCCGGCAAACAGGGCAGCTCAAGCAAGCGCACCAACTGCCGTGAGAAGGCGGGTGGAAGAGGCTGGAACACCATGTGTGCGTTGAGGGCAGGGGCAGCTCTGAGGGCTGAGCTAAGGAACTTAAACCTTGCCTAATTGTAAATTCAAACTGCAAGCTTCTGACCAGAGAGCTGCCTATTTAAGTTATATACACAGGATGGCAATTCCATTACTTAACATGGAGAAGGGACTGGGATCAGACCTGTGGCTATGGACAGCTAGGGACAACAGCAAAGGCAGGACGGGAAAGGACGGGTAGCAGGGAGAGGTAAAACCCAGATGCTCAGGGATAATCAGCTGCTGACAACTCTGAGGTTCAAAGCCTGAAGCGGTGAGGACACGGATTAAAGGGGGCCAGGAAAACAGAAGGAACAAGACGTGAAGGGTTCTGAAGACCTCATCTGAGCCACAGAGTCCCGATGAAGCTAGCAGGGCACCTCTGGTGTCACTTCAGAGTGGGGCTGGCGTGCTTCCCCGGGCGCGCTCGTGCAGTTGCTTGCAGCCTGCAGCACCACGGTGCAGAGCTCTGAGCATGGCGCCCCGCTGGCTCCGGTCTCCCCTGTTCTACACAGCCCGCTGCAGCTCATCCCCGGGCACCGGCCGTCCTCCTCTCCTCGGGACCCAGGCCTGATCACGGAGAGAATCCTTCGCCACGCTCACCACTTTAGCACAGGTAGCTTTTGTCTCTCCAACTAGATCACAGACTCCGAGGGCCAGGTTTACGTCTGTCCCATCTCCCGTGCCCCAAAACCACGGCCCAAATGAGGGATGGGCCCAACACGTGCCAACACTGGGCACCCCATAGCGCCCCGGCACCACCGCTGGGTTAGGAGAACACATCAGTGAAGGCAGCTGCCAGCACGACGGACTCTTCTTTTAGGGTGTGCTGGCAAGCCCACAGCCCACCGGGCACTGGACAGCAGCCAAGAACACAAGCTCGGGTACTCAAAACGCTCTCCAACTCATCAGGGAGTGACCGCAGTGCTCTGACACATGTCTGGCCCGCAGCTCATGGCTAGAGTCTTTGCCAAGTGCATACAGGTGGGCACGAACACTTCTTGAAAGAGGGCTTGTGGGGTGTTTGTGCACAACAAAAAACAAGCAATTACATTTGTATACGGGAACACTAGGAAAGAATATAGTCACCGACCTGGCAAAAGCACAAAACTAAATTTCAGGAAAAATTAACTCAAGGGAAATCAAACGAATAGTAATTAGCTTCACAAACTATTAGATAGTGGGATTATTAGGAAGTGGCTGTTGTAGAAATGCAGCACGGAGCTCAGAGAGGACTGTAGAGGTGTGTGTATGCGTGTATGTACACGAGCAGAAACAAATGCATGTCTGTGTTGTGTTCACATGTGCGTGCATATGCACCTCTATGTATACAGATAACAGACACCAAACTTGGGTCCACAGAAGATGCTTCCTGTTCCCGCTTTCCTGTATTTCCCACATTTTTCAATGGAGGAAAATGGCATAATTTTTTGAAAACATACCAAGGAAAGCACACCATACTCATGACCCCAGCAAAAAAATAGTTAACATACTGCTTAAGCCAGTATCTTAACTATATCTCTTAAAAAAGCAATATTTAAACATCACTTGGTGTTCACTGTGAAAGACAGAAACCACTGAAAAACACTTCGCATTTCCTGAACAATAAATATACAAAGTATACACACAGTTACATTCTAAGTTACAAAGATAAATTATAATGGCAAGTGAAAATGTTCACTCTAAACATGATAAACATGACATTACAACTGAAAAATATCTTGCAATCTATACAGTCTTGGAAGTAATCCAGCATTATACACACATACACGTCTCCTCTAAAGAAAATCTGTGAGCCATATTGAAACCTATTGAATAATGTTAAAATTAGGGAGCTTTGGGTCATGAGACCACTTAGCTTTCTAAACCATTCTAGAAAGAGCCATCACAATAAAGAGCCCCCTCTGGCTACAGCACTGTGAACATTTCTGCTTGGCAGCTGGCTGGCTGGGGCTCTCCCGGCGGGGCCTCTCACCTGACACGGAGACCGCGTGTGTCCTCACGCCCTGCTTCTCGCTGTTGGCCAGCCTGAAACACAGAGGAGCAAAGCTGTGAGTGCCGAGCCGACAAACAGAGCGCCTACTGTCGGGACCATGCCATTTCTCATGGAGACCGCACACTTTCGAGGGTCATTTTTAAGATTAAGTGCTACTACCCGAGGCACTGAAAACAACCAAACTGCGCTACTGTTTTAAAAGTAGGGAATTACGGCAGGCAACTGGAAGACTGCTGAGCGGCTCTGAGAGCCACCCGTGACAGCACACTCAGTACCCGCTGGCTACGCGGGTCAGGTCCAATTGCACACTGCGATGCGAGACTGCAAGGGACCGCCCACATTTATAGAGCAGAGGGAAAAGAAACACCTGGAACTGAGAAACTGGAGTATTACTGGCCCTTCTTAAATTCAGAGCATATAAAAAACCAGACAGGACATTAATACCTGTTTTTACTGTTTACAGACTGAAAAAATCATTAGCCTCATGTATCTGGTTATTTGTTTCATAAAATGGCCCAACAACAGGTGTGTTTTACATATTTACCCACATAAAATAAAATTTTGGCCAAAAGTCTTAGCGACAACTGTAGTTGAGTTTCAAAGTTTCGGAAAGCACAAAACACCGAGAAAGAAAAG
This sequence comes from Spilogale gracilis, assembly GCA_004023965.1. Classification (NCBI taxonomy): domain Eukaryota; kingdom Metazoa; phylum Chordata; class Mammalia; order Carnivora; family Mephitidae; genus Spilogale; species Spilogale gracilis. Next base: position 25,235 of record PITA01012510.1, read on the forward strand.
GTACCCCAGACTCTTGATGCCAGAGGGACTCTGACGTTTTCATAGGAGGAAACTCCTTCCAGAGACGTAGCCCATACGACAGAAGTGCTCAACAGAAGATGGTTCTAGCACACAGAATTTGCCCTGGGAAACACGGGACTGGGAGGGCAGATCTCTCTCGAGAACAGGGGAGACTCGGCGTGCAGCTGTGGGATGCCTGTGATCAGGGATCTCAGCACGGAGCCAGGGACAGAGCTCCTTTCGTGGAGTTCTCTGCGTATCCGAGATCCAATGACCTTCGAAGCTGAACCAGAGCTGCCGTGCGACACAAGACCGGGTCCACTCCCACGCAGCGCGAGACTCCCGCAAGTCTCCGAACCACACACACCGGGAAGTCCGGGTGCGTGCTCCCGAGTGCAGGCGGGGCCGGCTGCTTCCATGCCCCACAGCCCGCGCTGGGCTCTCCCCCACCACGTCTCCGAGGACTGCTGCCACTCGGCCGGCTCGGCACTGTGCGGATTTCAAGAGCCACCACAGCAGCTGCTGCTCGGACTTGTGGCCATGCCACTCTTTCAAAGTTTTTTTTTTTTTTTTTTTTTTCCAGTCAGTGTTTCTAGCATCTGTTGCCACTTCTAACCTACTACCGTCTTCACCTGCTTTTGCACCTGGGTTTATGATTCTGCATATTTAATCCTCAAAGTCATTCCTTATAGATTTCCTACAGCTGAAGATATCCTGGGCATTAGAGTTCCTGGTCTAATGTGGGACATTAATACATATCTATAAACATTATTGAGTTTGGAAAACACTGCCCAAGAGCCGAAGTGCACTGCTATGACCCATCTCCCCCCTCCTCCCCCCTGCACGGCTATGGCGCACTGCACGCCAGCCAGATGCTCCCCGGGTCAGGTCTATGATGCCACATGACCCTGGCCGTCCATGAGGCCCCAGGGGCATGGATAAGCAAAGAGGTAGTTTTGCAAGTGTGATAAGTCCTCCAGCAATGAAGAAGATGTTATGGGGAAGCACACGGGGGTACTCTCTAGGACTGGGCGATCATGGGAGGGTTCTAGAGTCCAGAAAGCAGAGCAGGGCTAGATGAGGTTACGGAGGCTGGAGATGAGTGGGGCCCAGAAGCGAAGAGCATTAAAGGTACAGAAAGGACTGCTCTCTCCAGCAAGTAAAGGAAGTTCAACAGAGCTGAGGAAGAGTCAAACTGGTGGTGAAGCATGCTTAGAGGGGGCAGCGGGGGCCAGAGGTCGGGGTCCAGCTCACGGGCCCAAGGATGCTGGCCTTTACCTGCAGAGCTCCAGCAATACCTGCAGGTGTCCTGAGACTCCGTTCCAGCCCCGGAGCACTCGGCACTTGGCTGTGATGCTTACCTACCCATATGTCCACATCGCCCAAGTTTAACTTGCATCTGGTGCCCAGTCCTTCCCACACTGGCTGACCCCAGAGAAGTCACTAAGGAAGTTCTTCTGGCCTCACTGCTCAATTCTTTTTAATCTTATAGATCAACACATCTACTACTAAAGTCATGATATAAACAACTTAAAAAATGAACATAATTACTTGTTTACTTTTCTCACTTGTAAAATGGCCAGAAAGGCACCAAATCTCAGGTTCTTACAAAGGCAAGTGCTGAGTGTAAAGCGTCAATAGGTCTTTCCAGTACTGTCACTGGGATGTTCTCCAGCTGCCCAATGAACTTACACTTTTGGTTAAGCCTAAATACAAAACATAATTTACAACTGATTGACTTCTTTCTGGAAATACTCGTTTTCTACTTTCCTAGTTGCATACAGAGAAGTTTGATGATTCAGACAGATGGAAAATAAAGCAGGGCTATCGCTTGGCAGTTTCTAACACGACTAAGTAATAAAATGCACAAGGCAACACTTACTTTGGTATTGATGGCAAAGCCCGTTCACCTTCTGCAGAAAGAGAGAGAGAGAGAGATGAGGTTCCTCCTATTTCTTTTGAAAAGATTACGTGTAGCAATCAAAGCACAAGGGTAAGTCTGAGTCTAAAATTGAGCAATAATCCTTTAGTAAGGAAGTTATTATACTGCTTACCTTAAGGTTTCATGGTTCATTTTCAATATTTACATTTCAATCTTTACAACACATAGAAACCGACTGAAGGAGCATATTGTGTAAAAGGTACTGCCTAATGAGAATGAAGCCCTCAGGTGGAAGCAGGTGGAAGGCACCCCTCCCAGGCGAGCCTGTAAGATGAAGGAGCTCTTATGGCCAAAGTCAACGTTCCTTTACACCAAAGGACTGGCCATTTTGTCCTTCAGTAACAACACTCAATAGGAGCGACACCAAAACCTGTCCACAAGGAAAACAAATCCTCGGGATGTGTGGTGGAAGCAGGGGACTGATGCACCAGGGCAGGGCAGGAAGCCAGCCCGCCTGCAGCACGTGAGCAGGGGGTCGCCCCCCTCCCCGCACGGGGATGGGCTCGTGGGCGCCTGCTGCTCTCACCCCAGCAAACCGCAGGACTCCCATCTGGTGGATGGTGGAGACACTCTCTCCACCCTCGTTCTGAGGAGCAGGAAGCAGAGCCCCAGGCCAGCATCTTCTGTCTGTATAAATCTAACAGGCACCTAACTAATCCTCTCTTCTAAACTATCCCCGAGCTAAGCTACTACCAGGATAATCTCCCAATACAAAGTCATCAAATCATTGTCGTACTTAAAAGTATTGTGTCTCCTATTGGCTTTTTTCAGATTTTATTTTATTTATGTGTCTCCACTCAATGTGGGACTCGAACTCATAACCCTGAGGTTGAGAGCTGTATGCTTTACTGACTTGTAGTCCACAAAGCACTGCTTCATCTCTGCTGCTGCACGACACGGTCCCCTCTCCATCTTCAGGGTGTCTGCCCACCTACCACCACCCACCTCTCTGACGCCATCCCAGGCACACCCACTAGTGTCACCCAGTGTGGTCACAACTGCTGTCTACAGTTCCGCTCCTTGCACTTGTCCTAGAACTCCGCCCCCAGAAGTTACCTGTGTCCTGTCCCCCCTCTTATTCGCTACTGTCCCCTGGTCCTACGTGACAGCCTTGTGTATTTCCCTGAACATCTCACGCTGCCTTCACACCTTCCAACCCCTGAAAGATGCTCTTCCTTCCTCCATTTCTGCAAGCTCAGTTCGGTGGGGGATGGGCTAGATGGGTGGTGGGGACGAGGGAGGGCACTTGTTATGATGAGCACTGGGTGTTGTATGTAAGTGACCTTTCACCGAATCCTACTCAAGAGACCAACACTGCACTCTATGTTAACCAAAACGTAAAAATAAATACATAAATAAATGAATGATATAATATTCTAAAAAACAAAACAAAACGAAACAAAACCCCCCCCAGAACTCCATCTGAGCACAGCCTGAGCTCCCTCAGGGGTCTCTGGGTGGTGCTGCTGAGCACCTCCAGGGTCAGAGCACTCGAAGCTCGGACTGTGCCTGCACACGGGTGTCTCTAACACTTGGCGGGGCATCCCGCATTCAGAAGCTTCTCACACCACCGCTTGGAACTGAAGAACGGAACCAGCCTTGGACCCCACGTGACTGACTCTTTCTGAACAACTATTTGTCTGTAAAACAGAAATCGGGCTGTCCGGCCTGCAGGGCCAGTGGGGAGGCGTGGCCAGCGCCGAGCACAGACCGCCACAGTCCCACCTGCACTGCCTCACTCTCACTTTCTGACATCCAAGTCACACCACGAAGGCCAAAGGTGGAGCTGCTAGAAAATCCTACCATTAGCGGACCACCCGTGAACACTCCGAGCACGTCTCGCCCACACCCACCACTGTCAGCTAGTAAGAGCGTTGCCCGAGACACATCAGTGGCCGCTGTGCACACGCTGCGTGGCAGTGTCCACCTCCTTGGAGAGAAGGAGAGAGCAGCTCATAAACACTTGGTTAATAGACACTTCCTGAGCAGCTGGGCCCGAGCAGAAAGAAGGCTCTAAGTGAGCTGATTAACGGAAGGCCTTTGAGAATACGTTTTCAGGAAGCAAGAGAGTAACAGATCGCTGAGTAGAATGGCAACACACACTAGCAACAGCAGTACTCACCGACTAACATTCCTGGTTCCAGGTGTTAATTTTAACATTCCTTCAAATTTAGAAGCTAAATGCCCAACATGCGATTTCTTGTGTCATTCCCGGGGTAGGTATCTTATTTTCTGGGATAAATCCTTTAGGAATAAGGACGTATCTACGAACGTAGGATGTAACCTACTTTTGACTTTTAATTTTTGAATAAAAGTTTTCCTGTTTTTTAAATTAAAAAACACTAGGTCCCTGTAACAAATCTAAATCACAAAGGTGCGTGCTGCCGAAAGTTAAGTGGCAACACTGAAGGCTCCTCACCTGCTCCACCCCCTGGGAGCACTTCCGTCCAGTCGGTCACTGAGCTGCCCCGATTCCCGACCCCTCCTACACTTGCGAATACACACACACACACACACACACACACACACACACACACACACAGATCTGGCTACATAGATATGTGTGCGCACCGGTGCATGCAGGCTTCCAGCATGGAGAGAGTGCCCCCTCGTGGTCTTTCATGGCTGTGGCGTACTCTATGCGGGGCTACATGCTCCCTCACTTAAGGACTACTTCCCACTGTGCACACTTGGGCTGTTTCTGGTTTTGAGCTTCTACACACACTGCAGAGTGAACAACCTGTGTCGGCCCAGTTCTGCAGGAGGATTTCTAGGAGGTGGACGACGGGCAGGGTGCCACCACCATGCTGGCCTCCGTCAACTTACATGGACACCAACCAAGTGTGAGAGCACATCTTCCAAGGATGGAATGGAAGCTTGGTCACTTCACCAAACCTAAACCAGAAAAGGCATCAGTCGCTGCTGGTGCCCGATGCTCACTGCACACCTGGATGTCCACTCTTCTACAAAGAGCCTATCTGCACACCAGCTCATCAATGAGCTGGAAGAACACGTGGGAAAGGAGGGATATGAATTCTTTGCTGTCTGTGTCACAGGTGTTCTCCCTCCTGTATCTGAGCTTTAAAAAAGGGTTCTTTTACTAAGAGAAGTGCTCTCATGTTTACATAACCAACTCTGTCCACTCTGTCCTGGCTTCTCTCTGGGTCCTGACGTCTTGGAAGCATGCATCCCCTCCCTCGCAGCCAGAGGCTCATTACCAGGCCGCGTGTGGGAGATCTGAGGAGTGAAGACATTATGTCCCTATGTTAACTTGCATAAGTCTTTCCTCTGAGGAGAATTTTACTAAAGTTGAAAAACTGCCGCTGTACTTTTTTGGAAGGCACCGGTCAGCTAACGCCCTACGGTAAGGGTCAAGGGCATTCAGCATCTCTGATGGAACTTGGGTCGGGATACCTGGCTTGTGCTCTGATTCTCTTGTCCGCCCCAGTAACACACTTACTTCTAAAAGCACTGTGGTCGATCACAGAACTGACCAGGTGCACGTGAGCCCACTCACAGCTCCTCACAGAGCCTGGGGGCCCCTGAGCATGGGCCCCTCGGTCAGTGTGCGGACATGCACCTGTTGCTCGCCATCCAGCAGCTGGCTGGAGAAGACATGCGCGTGCTTGTGTGAGCGCCAGTGACGGCGCACTGGACTGTAGAGATATGTTTTCGATTTATTACATTTCAAAAAAAAAAATCTAAATTAAAAAATGCTCATGCGCTCTTGTCCACATACCCTTCTGACTATAATCCACTGAACATGTTTGAATAGATTTAAAGTATCATTTCCATTAGGCAGTATATCTTTACTTTAGGTATCTAAGAGCAGTTGTGTAGTAAATGAACGTGCTGGGGCTGAGAACCAGGTAAGTAAATTACTGAGTCTAGTATCTCATTCTGTAAAGACAACATGACATTGCTAAGAGCTGGCATCCTACTAGGATTTTATGAGAAGCATTTTCCCCTGTGCTCTTGTCATACGCATGAAACACTTAATGCCTCTCAGTTCATAAGATATGATATCAGATGCTTATCCGTAAGAAGGAAAGGAAAGCCAATTAAAAGCCAACACAGGAAGGTGTTGAAGTTTCAAACACGGGATGGCTGTCTTTATTTAATGCATAACATCTGGATGTTATTTTTTGTGTGCGTGCCATCTGATTAGGAACATTTGGTAAATTAGGATAAAATTTTTTTAATTGTTACTAAAAAGGAGATAGACAATATGTTACACATTGAACACTCACAAAATACTATCTTCATGGAAACGAATTTTCCTAAAACATTTAAATAAAATTTGTAAGGTACATACCCCTGCTTAAAGCACAAAATAAAAAAATCAAGAGTTTATGTCTGTACAAGTTTTAACTAAGAGTAGCCTGTAGACCTTTCTAAAAGCAACTTCATTACTGTATTTCAAACAAAGAAAGCTATGGTAAATCTAAATATACAGGATATTTTAGCAAAGAACAGGTTTTACTGGGGGGACCGCTGTCATAAGGATTTTTACTATATGAGGCATGTCCTAGGAGCTGCACACTGACTGGCCTCCTGGCTGTGGCTTTAGCTATTGTTTTCAGAGCACATCACGACACTAACTTTTAAACAAAGGTTCCAATGATTCCCCTGCTTCTCACTGCTCCACCCCGCCCCCGCCTGCTCCCTCCAACCGCTGACTGCTGGCACGCCAGGCTTTCTACTGCATCTCTACCAGGAGTTCAGGACTCCATCCTCTGCCTTTCCTAACTCGTCTCCAGGCCGTGTACCTGGACACAAGCACTCGGCCCCTCAGGACTGCTTTCCTGGAATGGTCCTGGTCACGGAGGGGAGTGCCGCAAGGAATCCTGTGTTTCCCTGCCACAGAGCCGGCTGCTTTGTGGGCGCCACTGGGGACCCACCTCCCTTGCCGTAAAGCAGGCATCCTTCTGTGCAGATGAGGACGGTCGGTCAGGCCCGCACGCCGGCGAGCAGCAGCCACGGGAACAATGCCAACACTACGGCCGCTGCACGTGCCGGACACAGCTCCGAGCCCTCTACGGAGATGAAGTCACTTATCCTCCCTAAACCATAAAAGAGAGGTGCCGCTCTGTGCGTGTGATAGCTAGAGACCCGAGGCACAGGAAGCTCGAGCAACTTACAGATGGTAGCTCAGAGGACCTGCGACTTGAACATACAGACACATTCCTAAAGCCCAGACCTTCTCTGCTACCACTCTGCTACTATCCTGCTAGGAACACCCTGTTTGAGTTCAGAAATCCAAATCTTCTGAAACAACCCTCCCTGCCGCCTTGCAAGAACCCCACATCACTTGTGAAGTGATACAGCCTTGTTTCTAGGACAATTATTCATTCTAATCACTGATGTGACATCATGACTCCGAACTCATCTTGTATTTGGCCCTAAGTCTTAGAGATCTGTAAGAAAAAACCAGATACTTTATTATACATGAGTTACAAAGGATACCTGAGAAAAACAAACACACAAAAAACAGTCCAGAGCGTAATCCTGAAAGTTGATCTACAAACCCTGACAGCAGCCTGGACGGCACCCCAGGGTGTTCCCCGAACCCCACAGCCTGAACACCAACACTGTCTCCCCGCAGCTCTTCTATTCAAACCCGGCTCACAGGCTCCGTGTCGCCCCACTTCCCCAGAAAAGCGAGAACACAGACAGACTGGGCTGAATCACTCGTTTGGTCTTCAGGGTCCTCTAAGAGGAGGCGTACAGGCTGCTGGGGTGAGCGCGCCCAACAGCTCCCAAGGGAAGTGCTGGAGCAGGGCCTCACCTTTCTGGGGTCTGACGATAAAAGAGTGTGTGGCCCCGTTCACCAGCCGGCAGTACCCGTCGATCAAGTCAGCCATATTCTCGGCGATGCTCAGGGACGGCGCTGTCACTGTCAGAGGCTAAAAGGGGAAAAGACCAATCAGAGGCGTCATTGTTCTTTGCGATCATCAAAGGGGCAGCTGCGCTGTGACATCAGCTTCCAGAGACACTTCGAAACAGAGAAGAGTGACAGTGACACAGATTTACCATAAGGTTGGTGTGAAAAAGGAAGCTTGATATTTAAGGACATTATTCCTAAAATATGTGACAGAAGGTGACCCAGACAAAAACAGAAAAATCACTTAAAACTGAGACTCATTCTCTAGAATTAAAGAGGCAAAAAAAAATTCCCTTCAGAGGGTCTGGTCCCTCTGGCACTATCACATTGGGAAAAATTTAAAGAATCAGTGTATTTCAAGTACAGCCTATTTTAGAAACTAAAAATGGAGTAAGTTTTTTATCCATTATCATTTTTCTAGCATTAAAGAAAATTATTAAAATCTCATTTTTCACATGCCCAGCACGTTTTGCCAAAGAGGTAAGAAATCCCTGTTTTTATTATGAAACCTGCAATTTTGATAAACTTCCTCAAGACTTATCATTAACAATCACCCGGAAGATGATCAGAGCTGTGAGCCGTACTCCTCACCTCCTTGGCCACGAACAACACACCTTCCCTGCGCTCAGCTATGTGTTCGGGGCGGGAGCAGAGTTCCGACCTTGGTGTGTCCAACAAGAAGGTGATGGAGATGCTTTCGGGAAATTTTTAACTGGCAATAGTTTTTGTATTTTGTATTCATTCATTCACCTCAGAGAATCACAAATGCACTTCCTAGAGCCTCAGAAATGTCACCGCTCCCAAGGCAGAAAGAACAAGGGAGGCACATGGCATATAAGCCCATCTGAGAAAGGGGGGCTGCCACCGAACAGCCACGGAGCGCTGTGCAGAACAGAGGTCCGAAAACGTGCTGTGCGCCGTCAGCCCCGTCGTTCTGACTCCTCAGCACGGGAGCATCCTCCAGCCGTCTTTCAGAGAGGGTCCCCTGAGGCCCAGTTGTCAGGTGACACCCTGTCTTGACCAGGCCACACTGCATGTGGATTAAAAGCATGGGCCCCGCGAGGCGTCCTGTCTCACCACCTGTGCTCAGCTTCCTCGGCTGTACAATGGGGACCAAGTATCTCAAAGAACATCTTCCGCTGGGTTTTGAGAATGACCTGTGTCACTCCTGGCTCCTGTGCTAGCGTCACAGCAGCGGGGGACCCAACCGGCAGAAGCTGATAGCTGATGACCTGGCCAGAGACCGCCACGTCCAGCAGTCTGGGAAATGACACCCCTTACTGAAGCACCGGTTCACATAATCCTAAGAAGCTGATGTTCGTGGGAGTTCACGAGAATCTTCAACCATCGTGACAATAACGCCCCTGACTGGCTTTTCCGTCCGTCACCTGCTCTGGTCTTGGGGACATGCACTCATTACTACTAGAATGGAACATTCTCCACGTATGAGAAAGTTGGGATTCTGACAACCCAAGAAAACTGCATCCTTACCTCGGGGGCGCCAGCGATTTTCAGCTGTAACATCCCTTTCCTGTCCTTGTCTTCGCTGTTTGAATACTGAATGGTCTGCACTTGATTGAAGTCAGCCAGATGTGTGGGCTTGGGAGAGAAAAGGCAAACCACTTGGGACCCCAGGGAAGGACTGTCAGGTACTCTGTGACTTGCTTGTGGGGCCCACCCCATCCCACTCTCTTGAGGGCCTCCTTGCAATGACTATGCCCATCAGCTCCCAGCAGGGTATTCTCCTCCTTAGGAGCAGTCCTGGAACCACCGGGAACTGTCTGCTCACTTCCAGGGGAGGAATGTGCCTGCTTGCTATGCTCCAAACGGCCAAGCGGGAGCACTCCACCTGTTAGAGCTGGACGTTTGAGTCACAGGTCCCAGAGAAGGAAGAAAGTAGAAGAAAGTCCCAGACTTGAGTCACTCGCTGGCCTTGGGGGGACCTGCGTGTGAAACCTGCTCCCCTTCCCACAGAGAGAGGGACCTGTGTGTCCTCCCAGTGTACCCGGAACTAGAGCCTGTCTCTGGGTATAACGGCCCTGGGGAATTCGCAGGTGTCCAAGGGGCCCTTCCCAGGAAGACAAGACTTTATTTCTCCAATTACAATCAACTCTTTTCTTCTTATGAAGACAAAAAAAAAAAAAAGCCCAATTGTCCCTTATCCCTGTAGCAGTTCACGACAATGATCGCTTTGCCGTGATAATTCCTACATGTTGATTCACAGCAATTACCTTGATCACAACTTCTTTCTCTTACAATATCATGAGGGTTAGCCTCTTTAACCAAGTGCTCCACTCAGCCCAGATGCAGTCATGGGGACTGAGCTGGAATTCTGGTTCAGAAAGTGACTCAAAGGGGCACCTGGGGGGCTCAACTGGCAAAGCATCTGCTTCGGCTTAGGCCACAATCCCAGGGTCCTAGGATCGAGCCCCAGGAAGGGCTCCCTGCTTGGTGGGGAGTCTGCTGCACCCTCTGTCCCTACCCCCTGGCTTGTGTGCATGCTCTCTCTCTCTCAAATAAGGGGGAAAAAACAGGTAAGCTTCCCTTCCCATCAGGACCCCTCCACAGCTTTGCCTTCAGGCCCAGGTGTGCTCCGTGAGGCCTGCGGACGGGAGTCCAGGGCCAGCCCTCCAGTTTCCCATTCTAAGACGTCGAGGCAGCAGGCAGCACGGCCCTGTGCCCATGCTCCTCTCTCCACCTCTGGGCCATCTGCCCTTGTGTGTTCCCTCCTACCTCTCTGGCTGTCTTCCATACTTCCCCTGGCTTCTCCTCTACTCCATGTCTAAATGATCAAGGGCCACAGGACTCTGTGCTGGGCCCATCCTTCCTGCGAGCCACGGTGGCCCAACAAATACCATCCAACCTCGTGGTGCGTGGTGCCAAGTACCATCCCCAGCCCTGAACTGGGACACGTATCCAATTGTCTGCATGACGCTCCCCCACCCCCGCCACGGACATCACGGACACACTGTGAAGAGCAGTCGGTCTGCTCTCAACACCTGCTCCTCCTCCAGGCCTCCCCAGCGCAGCCACCAGCATCACCACTCCTGAGCTGACACACAGGCAGCGCCACCAGCTCCTCTCTCCCCTCCGCCACACCCAGCCCTGCTCCACACCCGCAGGCTGTGCGTTCTCCCTCCTCCTTCCCGGCTGCCACTCTGCCGCGACGGCCATGGGTGTCCTGCTTAGAGCATCACCCCTGCAGCCACTGCCCGTGATCTGTGCCTGTCCACCTGGAAGCCAGGGAGGTACTTCACAGTGTAAGTCGGGTCCGACAGCCCCCTGCTTCAACAGGTAGGTAGGATGCCGGCAAGGGGAAGTGAACACCGGCCTGGTCTGCCCTCTGCTGCCTCTGGGCCCTAACTTCTCATCATGAGCTCGCCTAGATGGGGTGCACTCCAGTCTTACCGGAGCACAATCATGCTCCCAGAGGGTTGTTTCTGGTTGGCTGGAGAGTGAGGGATAGAAATGTGGACCAGGGCCGTGAGACGGGATACAACGCACCGGCAAGTCCCTCACAACGAAAACTGTCCTATGTCCCGAGCAGCTTTCACGTATTCTGGTGTATTCATGTTGGGGAGAAATCCAATTCTAGAACCCAAGTCTTTTTTAAAACACCAAGTATGGTCTGCACCGAATTTTCCAGGAACACAACTTATGTGTAATTTAGGGACCACTGATTTTGCTATCTGTACAATGTTTTGGAAAATGACACTATGGAGGGCAATGCCCGTTTATTTGAGCTGCTGCCCCATATACCCACACATCTGTAACAGGGCGATGAGGCTCCTTCTAATGGACCAGGAATCAAATGTTATTAAGCTGGTGACACATGAAATGAGGGACATCTCAACTAGTCTCACTAAATGATTATATTAAAATATTCCTATTATTCTCATAATTAAAAAAAATTTCTTCCCAGAGTACATGAGAAATTTAACTCATGGGATTATTATACTCCTTTTTTGTTTTAAGCTACTGTGTTTCTGCCTCACTCTGACACGCCCCCCAAGGTCGTCACACACCTTCCTTGTCCCTGTCCTATACTACTTGTAAGGGAGGCCTTGCGGTGGCCCCTCAGATGAACGTGCTCAGTACTCAGCTCTGACTCTCCTGCAACGTCTGCCCATCTCTAAGCTGTGTACTGACACACTGAAATAGACTTTTTGGAACTTTCTGTCCACAGCATATTCTGTGATTTTATTTCAAGTCAGCAAAAGCCTCTTAAAAAAGCTCTGTTATAAAGAAGACGGAGCTGGGAGTGGCCCACAGTGGCCTCCACTCTACACTGGACACCGGACCCTCCCTCCACCCTTGCTCACGATCAGATTATTTCTGCTGCTTATGTTCTTTCTTCTATTCGCTCTCACAAACAGACTAAAAGCATCATGAGGGCGAGCTAGTGGCGGACGTGAGGGAGTGAACGTGAGACGCCGAGAACTTGCGAGTCGCTGGGCTCTGTTCTAAGTAGTGGAAATACAGCAGTGAACAGGACGACGTGACTCGACATAAACAATCCCACAAGGAAGCGTGTCATCACAGCTGGGTAAGGAGCACGACAAAGCAACTGAGGGCACTGCCTCCAGCTGCACCTGCTTTGTTTTGGGTAGGGGGGCAGGAGGGAGTGAGATGCAGCGCGGCCCTTGGGCCCCAGGAAGCCAGGACCATGTGGATCCCACTCTGAGCTGGGCCCCGCTGCCGGCTCGCCGCCCAGCACCATGCAGCGGCACGGACGCAGGCAAACTGGCCAATGCGACCCCCTGGACAAGGCACTAAGTTGTCCTTCCGGCCTGGGGGCGGTGGTGCCCAGGAGCCTGCAGAGCTGGGCCGACTGGTGAGGCAGCGGGAAGCCAGGTGTGGCCACTGAGGCTGGTCCAGACTGAGGCAGGATGGACGTTCAGGATGCATGCCAATTTCAAAGACTCACTATGATAAAAAATAAAAAATATCTTCATAACTTCTGTATGGTGATACCTTGAAATGATGGCGACTCAGATGTACTGGCATACATAAGACATATTAAAATTCGTTTTTACCTTTTAGAATGTGGTACTGGACCACTGAAAAGTCCATCCCTGAAGCAGCTTGCATCTCACTTGTACTGGGCAGTGCTGGACAATCAGGTGACTTAGAAGTCAGGGAAGTCGATAAGGACTCAGAAGCACCAAAGGGGCACCCTGCATGAGGGTCACTGGCCCCCCTGGCGGAGGCCGGGCGGGTGCTGGGCTGCCGGTGGGGGCCAAAGAGAAAAGGGGAGGAACCCAGGCGGCGCACTCAGAGCAGCTCGGCTTGGAGCGGCCACACGTCACCAGGGGCTCAACGGCCACCTGCCAAGAACTTCTGCAGTAAAGCAAAGAGGAAACATGTGGGCTGCCTGGCGGGGAGAAGGAAAGGGATGCGGGTTTGAGGAAGGATATTTTTAGGATGAGCGACATCACACATTTTTCTATGCTAACAGGAATGGCCCAGTAGATTGGAAGCATTTACTGATGCAGAAAAGGGAGAAGAGACAGGGGGGTGACCACAGAGCCAGGGGGGGTCTTACCAGAAGTGTGCTACCCACCCACGGAAGGCACGTGATGGGAGGGTGGCTGTGGCAGGCAGATACGCAAGTGGGGCACATTCACAGGAACGTCTGCGGCTCTATCCTGACCGCCCCATCCTAGTTTCCGTCTACTTTACACAACCAGCAGCTTTCACTTCAGAGGACAGAGATCCTCAGAGTCTCAAGGAGAAAACAGACATTTTTTCCATAGAACACTGATAAAAAAACCCACCGTATGCTTGGCTATAAAGAAGACTGGAACACATTCACAGCAATTAACATGTAAAAAACCTGTTCTCTGCTCACTGGCCAGGACCATTAGAAAAGGTAACAGTGAGACCCAAACAGTCAGAGCTACTTGAAATTGAACAGCCTCCTAAATCATGCTATGATGAAAGAAAGAAAACTTCAAGCTGTACAGAAACACAATGAAAGGAGAACACCACGTACCAACATTGATAAGATATCACAGGCTGCACAACAAAATGGCCTCCGAAGTAAACGAGAATTCACTGGAAAGAATCACCCAAAGGGAACAGCAGGAGAAAGGTTAAAATCAAGCGAACAAGATGGAAAAGGGGGTCCACCAAGACCAACGCCATGAAGGAAAAGGACCAGCAATGCCGTGACCCTGATTTCTGCGCCTGCCTGTGAAGGGCCGCTCGCGTGGACAAGCCACCCCAGATGTGCGGTGCTGTGAGACTAGAGCAGGACTGAAGTCACGGAAAGAGGACGAGAGAACCTTGGGACACAGCTCCCTGGTGACAACCTGAAAACGTGGGAGGCAGAGGACACGCTAAGGGAACGCCAGTTACGAAGGGCGACAGGAAGCGGACACCCTCAACAGCTGTGCCACTGTGGGGGAGCGGGAAGGGGCGCTGGCACACCTGTCGCCGGGGCGGCAGCAGGGCCCACACAGACCCAGACTACCTCATCTGAAAAACACGCCATTCCCATTCTGGCTTCAAAAATTTCAGGACAGAAAAACATAAAAAGACCCCAATTTACCTAAGGAAATAAATTACTGTAACTTTTAATATCCTTTAATGTCCTTATGAAGTTAATATAAAAAAAGTCTAGATTGTGCACACGTCAGCAGTACATATACTAAAAACAAAAGTTTTTTTTGTGTGCTGTCGCACATGAAGTTGTACAGAGCCGACACACAGAGAGACAACTGGCCCGGTGTTGCAGAAGATCCCGGGGATACCGCAGGGGTTAGAGATCACGGGACGGAAGCACCTGCTGACCCCGCCGGCCATTCACCCAGAACAGGACCAGCAACGACAGCGAAGACTCCCACGTTTCTACCTGAGTCCCTCGTGTGAGGCCATGATCGAATTCATTCTCTTACCAACCCCAGTAGGTGGCTGCATTATTCCAGCCATTTTACCAACAAGGAAACACGAGCCACCTGTGGAGGGACGCAGCCAAAGTCACAAGGCTAGCATGACAGTCAAGGTGGAAGCCGTGGCCGTGTCTCCCAGAGCCGGCCGCTCCTGACCACATCCAGGGCCCACTCTGACCTCACCTGGAGACTCCAGCTGGATTCCAGGTGGGTTAAAGACTCACACGGAAAAAGGACAGAAACAACACTGCAAGAAAACCCAGGAGACCACGGGCCAAACCTGAAGGCTAGGACTACAACAACCTGGATGCAGTGAACACAGATAAGGCCACAGACTGCCCTGCAGAGGTCACACGGACGGCCGCGACGGCCACCAGCACAGGAAAGCTCCAGCCGGGCCACACTCTTGTCCACGATTGTATGACAGCGTCCTCGTTTAGCTGTCCTAGTAGACACGCAGCAGCACCACACCGCACACACGTGTCCCACGGCTCCCAGGCTCAGTACCATCTCTAGACTGCCAGGATATCCTCTGCGGTTGTCTGCCCTTCACTTAATGGTTTACTGCCCATCTTTACCCTGGCTTAGGAGTCTACTGTTAAATATATTAATGCAACTATCTCGCTTGCCTTTCTACTATCTTGCTGAAAAGAAGTTCCTGATCTCACTGCACTCTAATTTATCAGAACTGTCTTCTATTTATTTTATTTTATTTTTTTAAAGATTTTATTTATTTATTTGACAGAGAGAAACACAGCGAGAGAGGGAACATAAGCAGAGGGACTGAGAGAGGGAGAAGCAGGCTTCCCACCGAGCAGGGAGCCCGATGCGGGGCTCGATCCCCCGTCTCCAGGTTCATGACCTGAGCCGAAAGCAGGTGCTTATCCAACCGAGCCACCCAGGCGCCCCAGCACTGTCTTTTAGAGTAGCACTTTTTAAGTCCTGTTTACGGAATCTCTTCATACCCCAAATTTATAATGAAACTCTCCTCTGCTTTCTTCTATGACTTCTATCAATTTGTCTCTCGCATGTAGCTCAATACTCCACCCGGAATGGTTTTGTTACAGGGTGGGGGCTAGAGACTGGGAAGGGGCAGGATTCATCTCTGCGCGCACTCAGGTCCAGTGTGAGGAGTGTCAGGGCAGAGGCCGTCCCGACATGTCACCGAAGCAGACTTACGTTGCAGCCCTTGTCCGTGAGGTAACTGATTCCTTCTTCTGGGCCAATGGCCAGTTCCACCGAAATAATCCAGCTTGACTTTTGAAGGATGAAACAGGTAATGATGAAGGCCCCAAAAGCAAAACAGAAGTATTTTAGATGAAAGCATGGACACACTACAGGAGCAGGGTGGGGGCGGGGGCAGGGGCTGGCTCAGCTTGCTGTTCCTCTGCCGAACCGCATACAATGAAGTGTCTGAGACTTCAGGGATCCAGTATCGGGCCTGTAGCTAATGGTTTCTTTGGAAAGATTATTTGAATAAGGTAAACAGCCCCGAGAGCACAGTTAATTAACAAATCACTGGGCTGGAATAAAAAAAATCTAATTATCAACACGGGCATGCTTTTTAAAAAAAGATGAATTCATCCTCACACGGGCACATTTTCTCTCTGCATTTTTCCTCACTGTAAAATGACAGTTATCATCGTGCTGTTAAAAATGTGACAAATCGGGTTTCAATCAGACATTCAGACATACACGGACAAGAGGGAGCAAAAGCAGTGAGACCCAGTGCACCATTGCCCGTGTCCCCATACTTACGCCCAGAGCGCACTTGAAGCATTCTTTATCAAATCTGTACACTGGGGAGAGGATCTCAAAGAACTTCAGAATGCTCTCTTCTCTGTTAAGGTTGGCAAACTGTCTAAACGTCTGTTGGATCAGCTTTCTTAGTGTTTTCGCCTGCATGACAAAACCACAAACGTCATTCTAGAGTCAGCGGCACACAGCAACAGCAGCGAATGTCCAAGACACTGTCTTCCCCCGCCACCCGCGCCCTCTGCTCCCAGCACCATGAACTGCCGTGCCCTTTTATAAGCAGCTGTAACAAAATGCACATGGTATAAGACACAGTATCGTAACCCTTTCTAAGTACACAGCTCGTGTGAGCACAGGCACACTCATATCCACACACACGGAGAAGGGCCTGGAACAACTATGCCCTTTTTCTGTATGCTGGGGTCACAGGCGATCTTCCAGACCTTTTTTCCACCGCGAGCATCTGGATGGTGGAGGGAAGGGTCCCCCGGGCAGCAAGCCCATAGTCCGTGGTGTGTCAGTCGCAGCCCCGGGAGGGCAGTGGTCAAAGGATGCATGGTAAGTTCTGAGGAAGAGGGCTGGGCGAAGCCAGCCACAGCCCCGGGAAGAGACAGAGTCTTGGGCACCTCGGGCAGAGCGACGTGAACTGACACAACGGCTGCCATGCGGGCAATGGCATGAAGGGGGCCAGAGAGACCAAGCAGGTGGCTACTGAGGTCCTCGAGGCAGGAGGTGAGCAGGGTCTATGCAAGTACAGAAGCAGAAAGAGGTGAGAAGCAGATTTGTTCTGAAAAGCAGAACCAACAAGACATAACAGAGGAAGGAGCCTCATAAACTGAAATGGCGGGACTGTGGGCAAGCAGGCTGGCTGGTGAAGGTTCTGGAGGAGACCTGGGGCCCAGCTGGGAGCTCAGTGTGTGAGGTGCACTCAGGCAGGAATCCGAGCCAGCAGCCCGGAGAAGACTGGGGCTGGGGGACGGGGAGGAGGAGAAGGGCCCCATCTGCACAGCACGTTCATCTCAGCAGGTCGGGGAGCTGTGGCTGCTTAGGCAGCTAGGAGGTGGCCCACCAGGGAGCAGCACATGGAGGCGTCAGCCCACTGCAGTGGCCTGAAGGCCCCTGTGGGGACAACGGATTACTGGATGTGGGACACTGCGGAGAGTGAGCTGACAACTAGGGGTTGTACTAAAAGAGCAGGACAGAGTCCCAGCGGCCTGCAGTCAGTGCAGATGAGGAAGACAGCATGAGAGGCCGGGAGGGCAGGGGACGCGGCTCAGGGAGCCAAGGGAGCAGGCGCGGCAACACAGCCTATAGCACATGACCTTCGCTTTAAAGGCCTGTGCCACTCTTGCAGAGAGAGGGTGGAGGAGGGTGTGAGAAGCAAGAAGACCAGCCACGTTCCTAAAACAGACCAGGAACACTGAGAAACACTAGCCACATAGACTTGAAGGTGGTGGCGAAGGAGAGAGCCAGGGACCTTTAGGACATTCAGACGACTGTATGCGGATGGCAGGAAAATAAGCTCATGGGCAGGATGAAGGACGAGGCTGCTGGATGGAACAGAGGGGCAAACAGAAGGGGGCAGGCCTGGTGAAAACAACATCACATCAGTTCTGGATGTCGGAGTGATGCTCATGTCTGCGAGTCCGAACCATCAGGCAGACAACTGCACACAGATCTGGAGCCTGGGACAGGGCAGGGCTGGGGACAGCATGGTCAGAGCCCACCAGCTGATGGAGTCGCAGAGGGCTCCCACCAACCAAGTGGAGGCGGGAGGGGAGAGGGCCGCAGCCAGGTTAGCAGGAAGCGTGGGGTGGCAGGTGCTCTGAGCAGGACTCATGAGAGCTGCAGACCACACAGTCTAAACTGAATGGAAGTAAGACGGCCTCAAGGTTGGCAAGACTTCACTAGCAGACCTTCACACACAAAATGAATGGTTAGCCTTGGATGCTCAGTACAGAAAAGTCTGTGAAACATATCTTGGGGAATGCTCATCTAAGCACTGGCCCTAGCCAAGGGACTGAAAAAGCCACTCTCATCCCAGGCTGAGATGGCACAAAATAGCGGTTCTGACTTGAGGCTGTGCAAACCTTCTCGTGGCCTATAGGTCCGGCTGTCCCCCAGGAGTGTGCAGGCTGGCCCTGGAGAGCTGAGGAAGAGCACAACTCCAGCCTAACAACGCTGCAATAGACAAATGGAAGAAAAATCTGGTCTGTCCCATGAGGGAGGACACTTTACTCTCTAGCATGTCAGCGGGAAGACAGCTCTGACTTCTTGGGAGTTCAACGGCCTGAGGAAGGGCATACTCCCACTGGGTGCCCATTGAAGGGAAAAACCAGTGCAGAGAAAGCCCCAGAAGGCCCTCCAACTCTTCCTACAAGTGCAGGACACTGTAAACTAGAATACAGGAGCAGCTGCAAAGGACGGCTGTCCAAGGAGCATGGGGACCAGAACACAGTAACAAATCATTTTAATGTTAATAAAAAGTCGATAGTTCCTCGCCCCTCTAAGAGGAACACACTTGAGTACATGAGTAATGACATGCAGTCTAGAAAAGAAGCCAGTTCCCTGCCTTGTAGCCATTCCCAACCAGCCACCTGTTTAGAAACAACTGACAATACTCTCTACTTGGGTGCCTGGGTGGCTCAGTGGGTTAAAGCCTCTGCTTTAGGCTCAGATCATGATCTCAGGGTCCTGGGATCAAGGGCCATGTTGGGCTCTCTGCTCAGTGGGGAACCTGCTTCCTCCTCTCTCTCTGCCTGCCTCTCTTGTGATTTCTCTCTCTGTCAAATAAATAAAATCTGATCTGCCTACTTGTGATCTATCAAATAAATAAATAAAATCTTTAAAAAAAAAGAAAACCCTCTATACTTAAACCTGATCATTTGCGTAATGTTTTCAAAAATGTGTCACCCAGTTTTCTCTTCGGAGTGGTAGAGACAGAAGTCCCTCTCTAAAGCCGAGCAGCTGAAGTTTCGTCCCAAGCATCAAACACACACACACACACACACACACACACACACACACACACACACACACACGTCCCCCTGAGGTTTCTGCTGGATTTTCCACACATCCAAAAGCTGACAGGCCTCGGGGAGAATTCAGGATCGCCCTCCAGGCTCAGTACCCCCATCCTGGCTGATCTTCCAGCTGTTTACGGCAGAAGCCTGGGTGGCAGCCCGACTCTCCTTTTCCCTGCCTCCTCAAACCACTACATCCCAAATCCTACAAATGCTTTCACAAAGTGCACATGGTGTTTTCTAATGCCTTCCACTGCGCCAGCCCTACTCTTGCCTGAACGTCTGCGACAGCCCCCCAGGGTACCACCTACTTCCCTGACACTGGCATCAGGAGCTTTTTTTAAAACCTGAACTGGATCACTGCAGTCTGCGGCTTCAGCCCCTGGGAACTCAGCGGCCGGAATGACCTAACTGAGCAAGTACCGAGCCTGAGCAGCCTCGGGGGTCCAGCCTCAGAGAGCAGCCGCCACATCAGGGGCCAGGTCACCGCGGGCCACGGCGGGAGGCTCAGGGAGGGACAGCTGCTCTGTCCCCAGACTCCCTCCATCTGAGTGCCCTCAGACAGGAGTTCTTCTATCACCCCCATCTTACAAGTGACGAAACGGAGGCACAGAGACAACGAAGACCCCAAATCTCAGAGCCGCATGGCAGAGCCAGGACTGAGCGTGAGCAGCCGGGCACCGGTGTCTGCGTCCCGATGAGAGCGTTGCTCCCCCACCTGGAGGCCGTCAGCTTGGGGCCCGGAGCTGGCCGAGTGACCAGGGCTTCGGGGTGCGGGCCTGAGGACGGGGCTCTGGATGGGCCCTGCAGGGACACGCTGCCCCTAGGAGGCACTGGGTGCCTAACAAGTATCTTAAAGGGATGGGCAGCTCAAGAACAAGAAAGGACACTGTTCCATCCCGTCATCCTTCCCCTTCCGTGCAGCACCGAAAACTGCAACCAGAAGTTTCTGGTCGAAGAAAGACAGTGAAATGATGAGGGATGGGAACAGGTGTGCTCACGCGCCTCACAGGGGGTTGGTTCTTTATCACAGCAAATCCAACGATGTTGGTGTGCAGACCTCCTGTTTTCCAAGTTTTTCTTTTTTTTTTTTTTTGACATTACAAAGCTGGTTGTAAAAAAATAAACTCACATGTAGCAGGTAAATACGGGCATGTATGTCAAAATAAAACACATGTCCGCTCTATGGATCCCTACTGCTGTGGTGATCCCAGGACACGGCTGAGCCCCACCCTGCTTCCCCTCGAGGGTCTGTCCCTCAGCCAGCTGCCAGCAGCAGGACCATGTGGGGCAGCGATGCGACAGGCTTCATGCCCCTGGTGCTCTCTGTGCACAGGACTCCGCCTCCTGACCTTCCCTTCTTCTGCAGTGGTGTGTTCTGAGGATCAAGGAACACCAAAGAGTGTGTGACCAGCCCCGTGCTCCTGCCCCGTCCCCAACACTCAGTGGGCCAGAGCCCCCCCCCACCCTTCCCACACCTCAGCATTTACGTGATGGGAATTTCTGAGTCGCTGTCCTGGCATTGGCAACTATGAATGACTGTCAACACGGAGGGTTTGGACACGTGGTAGCCCCTGCAGGCCCCCGCTAAAAAGCAGAAGTCTTGGGGAGGACGGTGGCCCCAGGATACACTCAGGACTGGTCTCCTGTGCTCACAGAAACAACCCTGGCTCCCTCGCAACCACCACGGCACCTGCTCAGGAGGGCGTGCCCACACCCTCCCGCGGCCTGGACTTCCATGTTGCTCCAAACCTCCAGTGTCCAGCACTGGACAAGAACTAGAAAACCCGCTGTCTGAGAGAAGCCCCCGATTTTTCTGAGAAGGATCTTGTGGCCAGCCCCGGTTCTCTCCTACTGTCTCGGGGAGGAAACGACTCTTCAAGAGCTAACCTCCTCGGATCTCCCCATGTGATTCAGTACACTTCCAGAGCTGGCTGGAGCAAGCAAGACTTGTGTGTGGTATTCTGTCCCTATCTATGGCTTCAGTTCTCACTATGTCTGGATTTAGGACACAAGAGGTCTACCTATGAATGCTGTTCACTTTGAAACCAATCCCTCTGCAGACAGAAAAGTACCCAGAAAGCGGTACTTCTTCAGAATGAAGCAGTGATATTAGGTTGGATCACCAGAAATCGCTACTTTAGCCACCGTGAACAATAAAATAATTTTATACTACTCAGCCTCATATTTATCAGAGGCTGCGAGAGCAATGGACTTGCAGGGCTTCCCAGATGGAAAGGTTATGTGACATAATGCTAAGAAATTTGCAATAAAAGAATGGGTGGAGAATACATTAATTGAACTCCTTCCTCAACTTACCCACCCAATGCTAAATACAGATTTATTAACAGTGCATGCAAAGTGTGTTTTCTCGCTGAGCTCGATCTGACATGTAACAGTGTATTAGTCTGGGGTGCATAACACAGTGATTCAGTATTTGTACGTGTTGTGAAAGAGTCACCCCAATAAGTCTAGTGAACATCCATCACCTCATATAGTTACCTATTTTATTGTCTGGTGACACAAACTTGTAAGACTTACTCTCTTGGTAACTTTCTAACACACACTAGAGTACTAACTATGGTTACGTGTGCACAACACCTCCGTGAGTTATTTATTTCATCTCTGGGAGTCTGTATCCTTGAGCACCTTCATCCATCTCACCAACCTACCACCGCCGCCCCACCATCTCTGGCAACCATCAGTCTGTTCTCTGTATCTGTGAGCTCGGGATTTTGTTTTTAGAGTCTATATTTAAGTGAGATCATACAGTGTGCGTCATTTTCTGACTTACTTCAGGCGGCCTAATGCCCTGAAGTCCACTGGTATTGTCACAATGGCGAGATTTCTTCCTTTCCTTTGACGGCCGAGTGAGACGCATGTCTTCGCACCCATCTGTCCATCTGCCGTCCCCAGCGTCGCCACCACGGCAGCAGACGTCAGGGACTGGTGAATGCAAACTGCCGCTAAGCTGGGCGTTTCTGTGCTTGATCATGTTAAGCCTGAACGGTCATTTGCTAATCTTAGAAATGAGAATGAGGGCGAGTTTCTCTGAGAATGAAACAAAGTGTTCCTGACAGCACTCTAAGAAACCACTTCACTTTACTGGGAAACGTACAGACCCTTCAAAGGACTGTTAACTACTGACCTTTTGGAAGCTCTAGTTCTGGAATTAGATTTCTACTGTCAATTATACTCAAATAAACTGAAATTCTAGTTGCTACCTCATTTTAGACTTACACAAAAGCCGCAAGGACAGGATTCAGAGCCCCCTAACACCCCTCACCCCGCTCCCCTGCGGCCAACCTCTCGTGGACGTTAGCACAACTGTGTGGAACACTTGGCCTCGCTCCTAAACCCTGGCCTCTACTCCCCTCTCACTGGGCTGCCCACGGACACCCTTTTACCCTACTGCAGGGCCTCATGCTGCATGTACTTGGGTCTCTTCTCTGTCCTCTGGCTGGGACAGCTTCGTGACACTTCTGGACCATTCCTCAGGTTGGGTTTCACTTGTTAGTTTTATTGGTCCAGTGTTTTTAAAGATATGTGTCTGGCACTACTAGGATCAAAGAGACAGAAACGTAAAATGCCTTGTGAACTATTCTTAGCAACTGAGGAGCACACACCCCGTGTTCTGCCACCCATCAGAGCTTACGTCCCATCGGGTACAGTGAGGTACCCTCTCAGCCCTTCAACCTGAGCCTTCACAATGGCCTATGTTGCGGAAAGCAAGAATCAACGGGTCTGGCCATGCCACAGGACTGCGCTGGATGAAACAAGCAGCTGAGACGAATTTCCCGTTAGTGCACATGTCACTGGCAATAGCTCCGAAGAAAGGACTCGGCGCGGCAGCTGCTCCCGCCACACGGGCACTGGCTGGAGGCCGGGCCGAGGACGTGGGCAGCAATCTGTGCAGCAGTGAAGAGTTTTCAGCAGAAGCCAAACAGACTTCACTTGTTTTACAAAATTACATTAGAAAGCAGGTGGGAAGTGAGTTTTGCTGAACTTCCGTGAGAACCACTTGATGAATCTATACTTACATACTGAGCAGTAGTGAAAGACTAGTCTCCCCTGCTTGCAACAAAATCAGCAGCGACTGAACTTCTCGAAACACAACTGCTGTTTATCTGGTTCAGGGCAAGTTTGCTCAAGTTCCCCATGGTCAGGACCTCCTGTTCTGCTCCCGACCGCCGCACACCCCGGAGCCGCCCCCAGTCCTGCCTGCTGCCAGTGTTTCCCGTGCTGCCACCAAGCTCAGGCTCGGAGAGCTGCTCAGTGAGCGGGCCCGCAGCCCACTGTGAGAGCCACCGTGGGGCTCTGCCACCCGGACACCCCAGTCAGCGGGAGCGGCAGGGCAGGGAGGCCAATCGTGGAGACAGAGCCGAGGGAAAGCCTGCAAGAGGCCTGGAGGGACGAGTCTAGTCAGGGAAGGGGGCTCGTCTGCAGCGAGGCAGGCGTGGAGCAGCAGGTGTGCAGGGCTCTGGGAGCTGCTCTCCTGAGCAGGCCTTCCTTCTGCGGCACCCCTCCCTACGAGGCTCCCCGCTAATTCGACTCATCTTCCCAGGGGCTCTTGAAGCTGTCCACTCTGTTATGTGAGTGAGATTTCCTTATCATCGCCGAGTGCCAGGGCGCTCACGGGGGAGAGGGCAGCAGGCATCATCGGGGCCCCCTGTGGCTCTTAAAATACAGTGGAGGCAGGCAGACAAAATGCAGACGAGGAAATAACTGCGAAGGACGGTCCTCTGGCTGAACCTGGGGCGCTGAGGAGGCTGTGCGAGGGCTGTGCAACGGCACGTGGAGGCCTAGGCCTGGGAGAGCCAGCCGTGGGGACAGGGAGCTGGGGAAGGCTCAGGCCTGTCCCCTTGTGGACCTCCACGGGCACTGTGGGACACCCAGGCTACCCCTGCGGCAGGGTACTGTGCCCAGGGGCCCCCTGCTCTGAGGATGAGCACCCTCTTCCAATGTAGAGTCATCTGCTGGGGCTCCCAAGCGACAGTAGTCACACCTTCGTGAAAACCGCTACTCCGCCAGCACCCAGCTGCAGGAGACTGCAGGAACCGAGGGGCCCCGGGGCTCACACCTGGCAGCAGCTCAGCCCGCTACTGACAGCACACAGCCGGTGACACATACTTCCCTGCTTTTTAACTTCCCAGGGGCTACGGCACTTTTCTGTTTGGTGAAATGTAAATTTGCTGAAGCCCTGCGTCTACTACTTGTGTGGACACCTGCTCCCCACCCCGCCAGCACACCGCAGACCCAGGCCCAGGGGCAGCCCTTCCACTCAAGGCTCTGACTTCCTAGGCCTTCTGGGCACCGCAGCATGACTCTCCGAGAGGCCAGCCAGGCCGCACCTAGCAGCCCTCGGGGATTCCCGCGTGCCTCCAAACACCCTGGATTTCTCCTCCAACCCCTCCTCCCACACCAAACTTCACTTAAAGCTCTCGGTCCTCTGCCTGCCACCCGCGGACCACCTCACTCAGGCCAGTGGTCTGTGAACTACCTGTCCCGCCTGTCACTGTGCCTGGCCTTGACAACTGCTTGCAGGGCACTGCAAGACTGACTCCCGCCGGCTCACTCCAGCCCTCTGAGAGGAGATCAGGAAAAGTGAATGAAAATGGAACAGCAGGACACAACACTGGAAAAAGGGCCTGAAATATCACAGAAGAGTATCTCCTCTGCCTTTTTTTTTTTTTTTTTTTAAGATTTTATTTATTTGACAGAGAGAAACACAGCCAGAGAGGGAACACAAGCAGGGGGAGTGAGAGAGGGAGAAGCAGGCTTCCTGCCGAGCAGGGAGCCCGATGTGGGACTCAATCCCAGGACTCTGGGATCATGACCTGAGCCGAAGGCAGTCACTTAACCACCTGAGCCCCCCAGGCGCCCCTCCTCTGCTCTTCTTAACTGTGTTTATTACATCTGTAGAGTACTGTCTACTTTGAAACAAACACTTCCGGATTTGTTTCCCATTAGATTTCTGAGAGGCTGTGCGAGCAAGGGAGGCCCTTACTACCTCCTCTGAGACGCACGAGCAAGCAACTCCCAGAGGCCTGCACACAGCGCCTTCGTCACAGAGTGCATTCGGTGAATCGTACCAACACCAAGGCCCAATACGGGCAATGGGACAGACCTGACAATACATAAGGAACAATCAACAGCACAAGAGACTCTTGGGTAGAAATGATCACTGCGGGCACCTGGGAGGCTTGGATGATGAAGAGCCTGCCTTTGGCTCAGGTCATGATGCCAGCGTCCCGGGATCGAGCCCCGCATCAGGCTCTCTGCTCAGAGGGGAGTCTGCTTGTCCCTCTCCCTGTGATCCTCCCCCTTGCTTGTGTTCTCTTTCTCTCTCTCAAAAAATAAAATCTTGAAAATAAGTAAACGATCACTGCAATAAAAACTACTTGACCTGGCATTTTATTGTTGAAAGCAAGCAGCTCAGTGCTCCTTCTCGTCCTCACACTAGAGAGCACCGAGTGAGTTGTGTCTGTGTTCACTGTTCTCAGACTTTGTATTTATGAATTCGTTAATCCTTGTATGAAGCCCAAGTGTTAGAAAGTGGTTTCACCCCCACTTTACAGATGTGGAAACTAAAATACAGTAAAACTAAGTAATGTGGCCAAAACCCCATGCAATTCGTGGCGAGGAAGTCAGAATTTTCACCAAGGCAGTGTGGCTTCAGAGCGGGTTTTCTGGATCCTCTGCTACATTCTCTTGTAACAGACACTTTCGCTGGCTTGGGCGGTCTTGTGTGTGACCGCTGCGGCACGGAGCAGTGCCTCTGTGACCGACAGAGCTGTAAGCACAGCCAGCATGTATGTATAAACCGCACTGTCACAGACGCCGTGGCAGGTCCCAGGACCAAGACCAGGGGGCTCAGACATGGCGAAGCTCCCACCAGCTGGACTCCATGCCCTCCCTCCACACTTGAACATCTTGCCGTGTGCTCCGGATTGGCAGGAAACCACACCTGAGAGCCCCAGGGTGTCCCTCCTTTTTGGTTCCCACTGCGGGGAGAGGACATGATGCTCTGCAAAAGCTACTTCCGAGGAGGAGTGTCCCGTGGTTGAAATGAGAAGAGCGATCTTTATACTGCACTTAGATGCGCACACGTGTGAGCAGACACACAGACATCCAGCTACCGTATGCTGCTTCCTCACTTCCGGTACCAACACACCTGGGTGACAAAGCCTACTGTGCGCACCACTTTCTTAGTCTTGTACTTGGCTGAGCACCACATGTGATCAACACGTGAAACGGAGCCTTTGTGGGAGAGAGCTGCGTCTACAAAAGTCTACTTGCTGTTAACCCCAGTAAAATAACTACCAGCCTTTTTATATTGTAACTTTTACACGTAAGGGAGAAACCACACACCACCGGGAGGTATTTACATAATGAGGTCATTTGATTATGATAAAGCAGATTCTAATTACCTTGACAGAATCCAGTAAACTCCTAGGAAAAAATCGCTTCAAACCAACATCTTTTCTGAAACATAAAAAGAAGCGTATTAACAAATAACACCACCAAATCAATTAATATAATGACATCGTTGCAAGAACATAAACGTGATTTAAATTATTTATCCTTCTACGTATTATTCAGGAAGGAAATCAAATAAAGCTCCAGTTTACCAGCAGAGTCAGGGAAGGGGTGGGACAGATCATTTTCTAGATATGAATAGAAAACATCAATATAAGTTGCTTTCAGTAGAACATCTTTTTCCTGTTTTAGCCCTCAACTGTTGAAAACCAATCTACAATTGAGCCTCTTGGCAGACGGCAATGTCTGAGTAAACGCTGTTTAAAGGTTTGCCTTATAAACACCAGTTCCGACTGGGTGACATCGTATCCGTAGACAAAGCAGACTGGCCGGAGTAGGAAAAGGTACAGGATACACCATAGAAGTTTAAAAAAAAATTCCTTGATTAATCCTAAAAGTTGACTATTTTTTTTAAAGTAAGCTTTTTTTGACTAGGAGACTCATTCACCTAACCAAAGTTTATCATCTTAGTTTCACATAAGAAACAAAAAAGCAAGAAATTAGATGATTTGCCTAAAGTCAGAAGCTAAAATAAAAGTGTGGAAAGGTTGAAAGTCCCAGTAATATTCTTTGGATCAGGCTACAGAGTTGATCATTATGATCACGAGCCTCAAAACACTCTGGCCAACAAGACGGAGAAAGACTAGCTCATTCTTTCTTCCACTCCCTTTGGTACCGAGTGTGCCAGGATTTTTGGTCACTAGATGGCCCTCGTGCGCTAGTAAAATGAAACAGCCTCTGCAGCCATGGGGTAATGTCTGGAGACAGGTGGAGAACATTAAAAGGTTCAAGAAGGAGAAAACTAAACAGGGCTATCTTTTCAAAATTACATAAGGAAATCACAAGTTAAATAGAAGATATTTTTTTAAAATACCAAAGGGATGACTTCTTTATCCATGACTGTAAGTTAGCTGGCATTGTAAATAAACCTACAGAAATCACACGAGTTTCTATGGCTGGTCCCATACCCAAACGCTTCAACGCCCTCTTCTACAATCTGACTTCTAGTTAGTACTTGCTAAATCCAAAAGTGGTCTTGGTTCCCATTCTTATTCATTGTTACCATGTTCACGACACGACGTTTCTGAAATTCTTTCTCGACTTCCGGGACATAAGGTTTCCTGGTTCTACCTACCAGTTAATTCATACAACCTTTGTTTTCCATTTGTTTTTCTAACCACTTCGCTTTGTAACCTCTGTTATCTTTCCAGATGTGCATCATCTCGCGTGATTACAGGGTGTCGAAGAGGGAGAAGTGTCCCCCCAGGGTCTTCCCTTTCTTGCTGCCTCCTAACAGACAGGGACTTTGAATTTCAGGGTTCGGCTGCTAGCCACTGTGGGAAGTAGCACAAACAGCACGTAAAGAGAAACAGTCCGAATGTTTAGGTATTATTCCTGAGCCCTGTCTCCCCTACTTTCCTGTCTGGGAAACTGTTCCCTACTAGAAAGCACTTTTCCTACAGAGAGCTCTGGGCTGGAATCTTAACATTGTCAGAGTAAGGATGCGGCGATCAGTAAACCCCTATACCTGAGGTTATCTATTTGTAAACTGGGAACGCTAAATCCCACCGCACACTGGTGCTGAGGATGAAATAAGTGTGTTAAGTCCCTACAACTCTTTCCTCCAGAAATACCGTAAGTGCCCCTCCTGTCCGGTGATAATCTGGTCCACATACCTGACTCATCACTGTTGTTTGAGCAGAGGGAGGCGTGACCGTTTTCCACCACAAAAGGACTACACAGTGGTGGGGGTGGGCGATAAAACCATAAGAGCGAGTGGGAGGAAGGCCGGCAGGTGCCCAGGGAATAGGTGGTAGGAGGCCAGGCAGCAGAGGAACTGAGAAGGAAAGAGACTCAGAGCTGCCAAGAGTGCCCAACGACTGGACACGTGTGAGTGGACTCCATGTGTTGAGAAGGGGAGGCTGGGAGCGGGTTCTGTTTCAGATGTGCGGGGCACAAGCAAGGTGTGCATGGCCTCCCAGCAGGGATTTCACGGAGGCAGCTGGCCACCAAAGTCTCCGGACCGGGGCAGGGGATGTCCTCTTTCCAACTGTGAGACCAGTGTTGCCATTAGTCAAACAGGTAATGGGTCTACTTTCCTTGGAGGGAAGTGGAAAGCAAAGAATTTATCCCGCTCATTTCTGTCACAAACGGGGAAATTAAAAGTTGAACCCAAAGGGTTGTATGTTTAATGAAAAATGAGAGAGGACATACTTCTTTGTGAAAATGAAGCCTATTTCTAGGTGTTACTTTTATTTCCAAGATAAAAAAACAGCTCCATTTAAAAAAAAAAAAAAAAGCTAAGGCTAATGAATGCTGGCAAGTATACAGTTTAGTTTTTCCAACTGTTTTGAGGAACGGATTTATAACATTCCTCTGTATGTTAGACCTCTTAAATGTGACACCTGGGACACCTGAGGGGCTCAGTCAGTGAAGCGTTTCCATTTCAGCTCAGGTCATGATCTCAGGGTCCTGGGATCCAGCCCTATCTAGGGCTCCCTGCTCAGTGGGAAGTCTGCGTCTCCCTCTCTCTCTGCGCTCCCCCCTTCACTCGTGTTCACTCACTATCCTCTCAGATAAATAAATTTCGGGGCACCTGGGTGGCTCAGTTGGTTAAGCGACTGCCTTCGGCTCAGGTCATGATCCTGGAGACCCGGGATCGAGTCTCACATCGGGCTCCCTGCTCGGCGGGAAGCCTGCTTCTCCCTCTCTCACTCCCCCTCCTTGTGTTCCCATTCTGGCTGAGTTCCTCTCTGTCAAATAAATAAAATCTTTTAAATAAATAAATAAACAAATAAACAAACAAACAAATAAATAAATATCTTTTTAAAAAATGTGACAGCTGGCAAGTGAGAAACTAAAAATACAGCTGAAGTGTGGGAAATCATCAGAAAAATTCAACAACCCATACCCATTAATTTAATCAGGAAGCCAATCTACTGTCAGTTTTGTGGTGGAGGACACGGAGGAACCCAGAAAGCACCTCCGGCGCTGTGTTCACAGTTTTAGAGAGAGCCTATGACAGACGTCCAGATTTAAACCCTCTCCCATGACACCCAGCAGGGACAGGCTGCCGGTCCCACTTGCAATGTGAGGCCACCTCTCTGAGCTGTGTCTGAGCCATGTGTGTCTGGAACTGGGCGATGTGTACGGTACCGGGTGATGATGTGCCCGAGATGCGTGCTACCGGTGCCGGGTGCCGGTGGGTCTGAGCCGCGTGCGTCCGGTACCGGGTGACGGTGCGTCGGAGCCGTGCGTCCGGTACCGGGTGACAGCATGTCGCAGATGAACTTCAGTTTCTTGTGCCATAAAACTCACCTAAACCCAAACTCTCCACATATGTGAGGTGAGGTGATTCAAACAATAAATACCGCCTACATGTCTTCAGAATTACTGGCCTTCATTATAAGGCGATCAATCCTCTACTAAACAAATAATTGTCAAGGGGTAGATCCTAAATTCAGTAAACTCACTGCACGGAAAACTAGCTACATGAAACTTTTAGAACACTGCCAAACCCCAATTCCCAAACTTAAGCATTTGGCTGCCCGACTCCCACACGAGTTCAAAGGAAGCTGGCAAACCCACGGCAGTGACAAGGCTGCTGTTGTGTGAGAGCCGTCCACTGCAGCAGCCACGGGAAGCAGTCTGTGCTGGGGTCAGCTAAATGTACGGTGGCCGCACAGGGGAAGCGGCTGCCATGCGGGCCAGGGCAGAGAGGACAGTCCCGCCACAGTGGGCCACCGTGCTGGCAGGCGGGCACCCTGACTCTCCAGGGCTCGGGGCCCAGGGCTGAGGGCTCCCCAGTAAGAACAGGGTGAGTGGAGCAGACAGACGCTGGGCACAGTGGGCACAGGACGCCCATGCCGCGTTTCAGCCTCTGGGGCAGAGCCCCGCAGCGGGAGAAGGGTGTCCCGGGACGACGTGGCAGCAGCAGGCAGCGGACCTTCCAGGACAGAGCTAGGAGTCCCACCAGCAGCCTTGGGCTGGGACCGCTGTCCCTGGGCAACAGGGAGCTTCTGGTGACTGCTCTTCCCACTCTTCTCTCACTATTGACAGGAAGGGCTTCTATCATTTGGTCTCTAAACTTCAAATTATTCTGACGTGAAGCTTCGAAGAAAGCAAGGCTGCCCTTACCCGCCTACTCATAGCAGCCCCACAGTGGGTGACGGGGCGGAACAATCCCCAGACGCCCCCTGTCCTCAGGGGGGACACAGGCTCAACAACGCTTGTTGAGGTTCAGGGTTTCTGGAGCTTAAAATCACAGCTGTGATCAACTGTAAACCAGAATCCACTTGATTCATGTTTAATTTACCTCTGTCCTGCCAGGAACTATTTAAACCATTGCTGACTGATGAGGACACTGTTAAGCACCAAGCCCTGCCCCTCCGTGTCTCAGGGCTGACCCCCCGCTCCCCCAGTCCAGGCCTTGCCCCTCCAGAGCCTGAGAAGACCCACTCCCGCCCTCTGGCAGGCAGCGGTCCTCCCCACCTGCAGCCTCTCCCGACACCCAGCCTCCTCCACACAGCAGGACGAACTCTCTAGAGCGCACGGGCTCCTGCCTGGAGACCCCCAGCCCGCGGCCCTGTCCTGCACGCGTGCACCCAGGCCCACAGACCCCCAACACAGCAGGCTTGGGAGACCGGAGTACGGAGTAAGCTTCACAGTAAGCAAATTCTCGTGTCAGAGATAGATTCATTTCCCCTTCAGCACCACTTCTGAGAAGATCGGCCTTGTCTGCTGGCTCTGGGTAACTAATACTCTGTGGACGTAATTCCTCAAAGATTTAAAGCCTAGGCCAAAAAGCAACCAAAACGGATGTGAAAATACAAGAAAAATGTGCATTTTCATACAGCATCCCTATCTTATCCTTGCCCCCAAACCCTGTGTATCTCTACCAAAAAATACCACTGAGATATTTAACCTCTAAAATACCTTAAGCCTCCTAAAAACTGATAAATACGAAAGTTCTCTAAGTGCAGTACAGATTGCTATTCATTTCTGAATGGCATCCTCTCCTTCCTCCTGGGTGATAAATAGTCTTCTGGCCAAGCAGCACCTATAGGCAGCTGTGACCATGTGACTGCGACTCAGCTCATGTCCCCGAAGGGAGAGTTCTATGTACGGAGCTGTGTCCTTGCAGGGAGGGGAAAGGAAGAGGGTGCCCATTCCTTCCTCCTCCGGGAGGCTGGAATACAAATGTGACTGGTGATGTCCACCAGCCACCATAGGTCACGGCGGGCGGAGGGGAGAGGGCATGCTATGGACGACGGGACAGCAAAATTAAAGTGGCCTGGCTCTCTGGTGATGAGGAAAGGTGACTGCCTACGACTTGTTTTGTATGAAAGAGAAATGACCTTTGACCTTAGTTAAGCCACTGTTAAGTCATGCCAAGTCCATTAGCACCTTCTTTTATATATGTAGGTAACTAAAAGCACCAGATCGCTATCAGGAAGACAAGGAACAAATGAAAACAATACAAACTTATAATTAACCTCAGTTAATTTTAAATCATTCATTTTCTTTCATTCAAGAAATACCAACAGGTGGAGTACCACAGAAATGTCAGAACTGCTTGGCGATGGGAAGAGCAGGGGGGCCCTCCAGCCACGTGGCTGGCGTCGGAGCAGAAAACACACACGAGCACACAAACAACTACACGGGAGCACGTCACATACAAACATGATTTAAAACACGCTTCCTTTAAGAAGCAAACCAGTAATAAGGAAATAAATGAACAGAACTGAAAAGTGAAGGAATCCATATAAAATAACTTCACCATTCAAGTCTGTAGTTGAAACAAGAATCGGTGGCATGTAAAATTCTTCCTTCAACGAGATCACAGCAAGAACTATAATTTAAACAAGATTTTATTAGCTTATTTTGTCATTGTCACAATGTAGTTGTTAGCTTGAGTACCAAACATTTTTCTTGAAACCTCTGAGCTGACCTCCTGTGGCAGCTGCCTTCCTCCCTGCCGCGCCTCTGCTCATAAAGGTGAACGTGGAGTCTCAGCCATCTGTCCGCCACTCTGTCCTCCAGAAGCAGGCGCCCTCGGGCCAGGGCTGGGGGGGTCACCACCACCATTCTCCCCTTTGTCTACAGAGAAGGCACACTGGTCCTACCGAGGGTGGAAAGACAGAAGTTCCTACACAGTGCCTTCCCCACTCTTAGAAGTTGGTCCAGTTATCTTCAGCATGACTCAAAATAGTTATTTAGAAACATGGTAAAGTTGAAGGGGTATTCTTCATCAAGCTATAAACAACCAAGGTTATCTTTAAATTTTCTGACAGAAACTAGGCAACCCTGCAGAATATTTCACAAGTTTTCTCCTTAATGGCAGGGAAAAAGAGAATCCTAAAATAAACTTATAAGAAACAAGTGATACTCAGCATCTGTGTAAAATTCTTTTCTGTACTAGAAGACACACACCTTTCTAAGTGGCCCCCAAGTTACCAGCAACACTCAGTAGGAACGAGAAATGTGGAGGCCCCTGCAGGACCTGGGCTGCAGGGCCCCTGGGGCAGGATAGCCAGACACCACTCAGAGCCAGATGACCCGCTCAGCAGGCACCACATGCAAAGCCCTGGCACCAGCCTTCCTGACAGGGGTGTGGGAAGATAGAACCGAAGGAACTTCATGAATTTTTAAAGTATTGAGAAAATACCACAGTGAATCAAGGACTGTTCATGGAGTAAAACCACCTTTTAGGATGTCAGAAATAGAACTTCACCACCAAAGATACATACGAAACAATGTCTAAATAATATACCTTAAGAAAACGGGAGACTGACACCAGAAGGCAGGCTGAGCTACAGCAGAGACTGTTCATGAAGAGGCAGGCCTGCACATCTGGCCTGGCATGTGTTGAGTGCTGGGGGTGAGGAGCCCTGGGAGCATCAGTCGCGGGCATCTGCTCTGGGGTTCTAGACCAGATGCTGTCTGAAGGTGTGTATGGGGGGTGGGGAATGGACCTGGTGTTCTGGCGCTGGGCCTGGCCCCAAGGGAGGGCTGCAGTTGTACCACTCACCCCAACTCTCAAAGAAGCCCCTCTGGAGCCCTGCCGGCCCAATCTCGGCCCACCAGCTCTGATTCAAGCCACATGGAGGCCTGTATGAGTCAGAGGAGGAGCCGACGGACACACTCCTGGCACCATCAGATGCACATGCACACAACAAAAGGTTACTGGGAACAAAGAGCAGATCACATCCCAAGAAATGAACTTGGAATTGAAAAGTATCAATGGTGAAATGAAACATGAGCCAATGAGGTGCAACAGAAAGACTACTTAGAAGGGAATGGAGGGCTTAAAAGGCAAATCTAGAGAAATGACACACACACCATCACAAGGAGAAACAGATGGAAAATATGAACCATGTTAAGAGCTACAAAGGTCCAAGTGTTGACGATTTCAGAGCCAAAGGCATAGGCTTTCCGGATGAAAGACACGAATCCACAGAATCAAGCAGCATATCTCCTTCTAAGCTGGGCCACGAACGAAATGCAAGTGCGCAGCACGGGACTGGAGGCACAGCGGGAAGATGTGAAAGGACAGAGCGACCACGGAGAAGCAGCAGCCCGTCTCGCAGCCGTACTGGAAGGCGGGCTTTCGCGCATGGAGCAAATACAGCGTCTGGCAGCGTCTGAAGGAAAAGGAGGCCGGAAGGGTGGTCTAAGGTGGACACAGGATGTGTAGGAGATAAAATGGTACACGTGCTGCCAAGTCAGCCATGTCTGCATGAGCTCACAATAACATCTGACATATGGGGCTTAGGTAAAGCCAGGACCAACACATGGGCGAAACGGTGTGAGGCTGGAAGGAGGTACAGAGTCAGGATGTCCCGAGGTCCACTACAGAAGAGAAGGTGAACAGAGTTTTAAGATCCAGACTTGGTTAAGTTAATACAGAAGGTTAAAATGTAAAGATAACTAACAAAACAAGAGGAATAGTTTATAAATTTCCAAATCATGAGAAAATTTGGAATTTGGAATAAGAAAACCCATTAAGAAATAAACATTAAAAAAAGAGAAAAAGAAAAAACCACACATATACACCTCCTGGCAAAAAACAAAGTTGGTTTTTTTTTGGGGGGGGGGGGACAATAGAAATAAAGATAATACAAGCCAGTCCAAATACACTGTTTATCCTGGGCGCCTGGGTGGCAAGTGGGTTAACCCTCTGCCTCTGACTCTGGTCATGATCTCAGGGTCCTGGGATCGAAGCCTGCATCGGGCTCTCTGCTCAGCAGGGAGCCTGCTTCCTCCTCTCTCTCTGCCTGCCTCTCTGCCTACTTGTGATCTCTCTCTCTCTGTCAAAAAAATAAATAAAATCTTTTAAAAAATACACTGTTTATCCTAATAAACATGAACGTATTAAAGTATCTGGAGTCCCTGGATCGAGTCCCGCCATCAGGCTCCCTGCTTGGCAGGAAGCCTGCTTCTCTCTCTGACCTTCTTCCCTCCTTGTGTTCCCTATCTAGCTGTGTTTCTCTCGTCAAATAAATAAAATCTTAAAAAAAAAAAAAAAGAAAGAAACCACACTAAAACAACACCTATAGAAGCTGGTCACATAAAGCAAATACAGTAGAATATTCACTGAAGAATCCTGGGGGTAGGGACACGTATGCTTGCTGCCCGGTTCTTTCAACTTCCTGTGTGGCTCAATGTTTTCATACTAAGTGACTGGAGGGAAATGGTCTTACACCAGCCCAGAAAGACAGTATGCACGAGAGTGAAAGAAGCTGTTCTCACAGACCATCACCAAGAAAACCTTTCAAAAAAATATATGCACATTTGGAGATGAGGAAATAGAAATGACTCCACAGAAGTTTGAGAATAAACATCAGGTCTTGAAACTCATGACTAAACTCATCAGGTCTTGAAACTCATGAGTAATAACTGGCAGATTTTAGTACATAAAAAAAAAGAAGAAAAAAAGAACAAGTCCTATATGACGACAAGCCACATAATCACAGTTGACAAAGCTAGTTGGGAAGAACATACAGAAGAAACACAACATACACAGTTAATATGACCAAAACCTCCTAATATTAATAAGGAAAAACATAAATCTCTGTAAAAGCTAATAAAAAAAAAAAGCCAATTTTAAAAAAGGAATATGTATACTGGCCCAGATTTGGGAAGGTACTCAGTATCAACAGTCATCAAGTTAAAGTAAATAAAACAAGGTCTCATCTGTCGGCTAACAGGCAGGGACGCAGAAGAAAGCTCCAGGTGGTGCCCGGTCTCGGGCATGCGGACGGCTGGGTCAGCGGCAGCCCCTCTCCGCGGCGAGGCCGGCAGACAGCAGCGGGGGATGCGCGGCGAGGCTGGCAGAGAGCATGGGGGCGGGCGCGGTGAGGCC